>CM069910.1:79745926-80050926 GCA_036172215.1 Camellia granthamiana
TTGATCTGAGTCTGAGTCCTTCATTCTGGGGCCTTCTCTGCTATTTATACTTTTCAATGATGACTGTCGAAGTGGGCTTTCAACCGTCGAAATGTCCTCCCATGATTGCTGAACATGCTCTCTTTCTCAGTCAATCCCACGACACCACTCTTGCAGTTAGGCTTCCCTTTTGATTTTAAATTTAAACTTTGTGAGTAACCGTTAGGCCACATCACCTTATATCCCTCGATTGTTCCAATGCTACGTAGATCCATTATTACCAATACGAACTACCACGTGTCTAACTTTGGTTGGTAACTTGTATTAACCCCCTAAATTACCCTCTTCATGCCACGTGTTGTATTGTGATTGCCTTTTACAAATTATACAGCTAAAATTACCCCTCGCACTAATATACCCAATACTTAGTGATATTACCCCCCGGACTAATATACCCAATACTTCGTGATATTAGTGGATCAAGACACTTTATCCATGTCCTAGGACATACATGGGCTTTGTATCTTCTTAGAAATGCAACCAACGTCCATCATTGCAGCATTTGTACTATATTAAATTCTCTTCTATGCCTTGAGCATCTCCCAGTATCTGAGCATTCGAAAAGACAGATACAGTTCTCATGGCCAAGCAAGCCTTTTTTTACATAGATCAAGTATACAAAGAGTTGTTAGATAATGATGTTCATCCTCGAAAGAACTTTCATGCATTTATTAGCCACACCTATCCACCTCCATTTTTGAAGTCATGGAAGCTTTTACAAATCATCGACCTTTGGACCAAGAACCTACTGTTCACAATTCTCTAGACCACGATTTTACAACAATGGAGATTGAAAGCTCTTCTTCTGCCACAAAACCTTCTGCATGGGATGAGGCTGTTGTTTTTTCTTCTTCTAAACCTTCTGGTTGGGGAGCTTGGCCTACTCCTACTTAACTTCAGATGAAGGAGCACATTCATCTTTGATTTCCTGAATTCGATAACTCTCTTGCAGTCCACCATTCCATGCGCAGCTCTGTAATGTACCCATACGTTCCTTTCGACCGTCTACGCAACCTTAAGGACAATTTGCTTTCAGCATGGTACACTTCTACTCTGCCATTTCGAATGGTGCGAAGAACTCCACACCTTGATGAAACCTTAGGAATCAGTCCTGTACTCCTAGCCAAAAAAGCAAAACTTTGCTCCTCTAATTGGCTTGAGTGTGTGAACAAACCTGAATTTCCATCTTCATTCAGAGAGGCTCTCACTACTCCTTTGCCGCCCTCCAATCCAAATTGGATTGAGGAATCGAGGCTCACTGTCTTCGAGAGTCAATACTTCGCTCCTTATCAAGCTCCAGCTCCTCCAACTGCTTACTAGTAATATAGGGCTCAGACCCTGCTTGCCGCTTCTTCCATTTGTCCTTCGAAGTCCTGTGAGATGATATCCCTCACAAGAACTTGTTATGGGCTTGCGACATTATTTCTCGTAGCCATTTTCTCAACCCTGTAGCCCATGTAGAGCTCTATGCTTTCCTGGATCAACTTCCCCTCCTACTCAATTGGCACATCAATGCTTTTATTACCAATAAAGTACTGGATGAAACCTTTGCTGCTAGAATCCAAATTCAGTACGAGACAGAGAATCTACTCGAAGAATATGAGAACTTCAAACCAAGACTTAGAGTAAGGAGAAGATGCCATTATGGGCAAAGCACATGAAGAAGATGAGATAGATGAGACGGAGAAGGCTCTTAAGCAAATTGAATTTGAAATGAAAGCCCAACAACTCTTCTTCCAACTAAGGGCTCATCAATTAGATAAACCAAATTTGGATGGAATACAAGATAGATTAGTAAAAGAGTATACGTTTATTGAGTTTTGCTGGACTAAGTTTCATGATCTTGTAACTTTGTCCATCCCTTATTTTTACGAAATTGAGAATGTAGCTAAATGAGTCTTCCCAATATAAAATATTACTTATCGATAAAATTGGGCTTTTCAAATTTTATCCGTCATGATCTAATTTTATATTATAATTGTATGCTTAATTGTATGATTGATGTGACTTAACTCCTTATTATGTTCAAAGAAGTTTCAAATCAACAAATTTTGCTCTGAAGCCTAACTCAAATACTTCCAAAGTGTGGAATTTTCTCCTAAGAAAGGCAACCTTTGTTTTACATTCCAATTATATAGTTAATATATTCTGTTCTTGTTTAACTAACAGCTTCGAAGTAACCAACTTTGCTTCGAAACACAATCTGCGTGAGTTTCTTTTGAGCTACTTGACCAAATACTAGTTTTGTAATGTTTGTTCACTTCGAAGTTCAAAATATCAAGCATGAGCCATGTTCTTACAAAAGGCTCCTTCGAAGGACTCCATCCTTCATTTAAAGCATGCCTTTAAGTCTTTCGAACCAAATTAATCCTAATTACTCTTGAATTTGGGATGTAATACTTGTTTCGAAGTCAATTGCTTGCTCCTAAAGTCTTAGCTGACCGTTTGACAATCAGGCTTTGAAGCCAGCCTCTTATTTTAAAGACCTATGGAGACTTCGAAGCCAACTACACTTTTACGAAGCCAAGCTGGATATTCAACATATGTTTCCCTCTAGAGACTCTCCTCATTTTAATTTTGGGACCCTTCCATATTTTAAAATAAGGGTTTTAATTTCACATGGACCCAAACAATGAAATAATCATTTCGGATCCATCTGACCCACTCATCTTGTCCGGGTAACTTTTGGACAGAAAGGTTTTAAAATCCCTTTCCTTCGTATTTTACCTATCTACTTGCCCAAAATTTCCATTCTCACCCTTTTTGATCTTCTCTGCAACTTTTCACTTCTCATCCACCTTCCTCTTTTACCTCTTCAGTAATGGCTTCTCTGAAAGTGCAAGCCGTTGAACGTGTGAGTCCCTCTGTAGCTTTAAGGAGGCTCATCAACAAAGAATGTAAAAAATACAAAGCTAGTGAACGGTGTGCTGTTGATGGACGCATTCTTATTCCTCGCCGTTATGCTCAAGGAGGGTACGTACTGGGACCCATTTTCAAAGAAGCCCCTGCTCAGCTCCCTGCCTTATAACCTCGTCTGGAGGATCATTGCTTACTCTACGAGGGGAACCTTGACTAGGAAAGCTGGAGGTTGAACCGACCCCACCGTTGCTGCCCACAATAAGACCTGAATGGGAAGAATGATATGATTGAGTTGTCTCCGCTAGGACACTTGACCTTCAAGAACTCTACCTCCTTGATGCCCTTCGACTGGCCAGGTTTTTATTCCTGAAGACCTGCTGCATTATGTTTTTGGAATTCTTCTTTTAATTTTTTCTAATTTTGATGCGGTATGATGACCCTTACCATTCTGGATATATGCTATCTCTTAGGGTTATCCCCCATTGGCACTCCTTTTGGTCCTGACTATCCCGACCTTAATGTGACTTTTTCCATCCCTCATTTGAACTCCTCCTTTAGTGATTTTACACACTTTGAAAATCCAAGGGAAGACCCTGTGTCAGATAGAGAGTTCTTCTCCTTTCTTTTGTATTGGCTTTGTAAATTCTTATTTTGTACTTCTTCTCAGAGAATTATGCCTGAGTTTGCTCCCCTTGCCAAGGATCTGGCTTTGGGGAAGAAAATAGCCTTAGCTCCATATGTTTTGGGCTATGTGTATAGAGCCTGCTCTCAATTTTATGAAAAACCTTTAGATGCCAATCAAGGGGGGCCACTTTGGATATTACAGCTCTAGCTTTTTGCTTATTTCACTGCTTTGCATTCTAGGTGTTTGAGATTTTTACTATCAAACCCTACTTCTTTTGGAATAAAATATGCTAGAGTTTCACTTTATCCCTCTACTTTTGCCTATTATTTTACTTTCTTCCATCAACTCCCAGCTTCCCCTCATTCTCACACATTCTTCTGTCCCTTCGAAACTCATATTGGCCCAGCCTGGTTGAGGACATTCTTGGCTGATAGAAACTGTTCCCAGCCCCAGCACAGGGATATGTGGGCTTCTATTTTAACTCTAAGAGAGCTTTTTATTGGCACTTTAAACCCTAGACCCTACAAATGTATATAGCAGAAGCCTACTGCCCTGCTCAATTTGCCAGGCAATTTGGGCTTACCCAAGGGATCCTTATTATTCTTTGCAGTCAAACTAACCCCAATCTTACCACTAGAGAGCTGAAGGTGCAAAGATCCAGGTTAGAGGAGGCGACCTCCAAATTAATTCAGGACTTAATCAATTTTCAGTTCACTCATTTCATCCCACAAGGCACTGCGCTGAAGAGGTATCAGAACTGGTGGTCAGCAAATATAGAGGTACACTTAGCCATTCCCCCTCAAGATCTATTAGTGGGTCTAGACTTGCCTTCTCAGGCCCAGCCTAAGAGGACTAGGCTCATCACTCCTTCTACTACTCCTGTCATCCCAGCTTCTGCTCCTGCTACCACAGAGAATGCTCCTTCTACCTTTCCTCCTTCTCCTAGAGTTACTAGGGCTGCTTCGAAGAAAGGCATGCACCCTCTTATCTTTCTTTTCCCTTCTTTTATAATGCTTAGCTCTTTTATCCATAGCTTTTGTTTGATGCAAGGACTTCACCAGTAGACTCTCCTCAGAGGGCTCAAGCACTAAGTATTCTTAAAGACAAACAGCAACGACAACAAAGAAAAGAAAGCTTATGTTTAATCTTGAAAAAGAGGAAACACCTGATATTCCTATAGAAAAGGAACAAGAAACCCCACTCAAGAGGAGGAAGAAAGCAACAGTCACTCTCTCTGATTTCATTGATGACCCTACTCATCGAGCAGCTGCCAAGGCAGTAGAGAAGGAGCAGTCCAAAGAATTGATAGTTTTTCAGAGGCCTAAGAAAAGGAGACAGTGCAGGTATTAAGGAATGAGGAAGCTGCTACTAATGCACTTCAAAGAGAAACTACAAAGAGACAACAGACTACTGAACATTATGCCCTTTGCAGTTCTCCAGCCATTGCCACCACTTCTGAAACTGGTAATTTCCTTTGGTATCTCTAGTAATTCCCTTTTCTAAGTTTTCAGTAATGAAACTTAACATTGCTTTACATTTCTTATCTTACAGTAACAGTTATTCTACTTCCTCTTTCAATAATGCCCTTTTCAGTCTTATCTGAAGTTGAAAAACCATTAGAGGCAGCCTCGAAAAAGAGAAAGAAAATCAACACCAAAGTGCCCAGGATTGTACAAATCACATCAGGGTGGCAACCGAGGTGCCACAAGCTCGATTAGGTCAGTTCCCACAACAAAACTAGTTGCAACACCATCTACCACAAGAAATGAACAAAGGCAAGGAAGAGTTTTTGCATTGATTCCGGGGGATACTCAAAATACTAAGGCTGTAGTGTCAGGTACAATCTCCATTTGTGGTAAACTTGCTTACGCTTTAATTGATTCAGGGTCTACACATTCGTTTGTTTCTATGGTTTTCGTTAAAACTTTGAATAGACCTATGAAAACATTGAACTATATACCATGTGTTACATCACTTACGGGGGGATCTATACTATGTTCAACTGTATTTGTTGCATGTGAATTATTTCTTAGGAATGTTGTTTTGTATGCTGATTTAATACCTTTAGACATGAGACATTTTGATGCTGTTTTGAGTATGGATTGGCTAGCTAAATACTATGCAACTATTGATTGTGCTTTAAAACGAGTAATATTCCGACCTCCCAGACAAGAGGAATTTTATTTTGAGGGAGAATGGGTAGTTCCTCTACCATACCTCATATCTGTCATGAAAGCCCGAAAACTAATAAATAAGGGTTGTCAAGGGTTTTTATGTAGTGTGATAACTGAACCGACTATAGACTTTACTCTAGAAAATATACCAGTGGTGAGAGATTTTCCTGATGTGTTTCCGAATGAATTACATGGCCAACTTGTTGATAGAGAGATTGAATTTACAATTGGTGTAATACCGGGAACTCAAACAATTTCTAAAACTCCCTATCGCATGTCTACCACTGAAATGAAAGAATTGAAAACTCAGTTGCAGGAATTGCTTGATAAAGGGTTTATCAGACCAAGTGCATCACCATGGGGCACACCGGTACTTTTTGTGAAGAAGAAAGACGGTACTCTTCGACTATGCATTGATTACCGAGAGCTCAACAAAGTAACAATGAAAAATAAATATCCCTTGCCGCATATTGATGATCTGTTTGATCAGTTGCAGTGGGCACATATATTTTTGAAAATTAACTTGAGATCGGGATATTACCAATTGAAGGTTAAGGCTGAAGACATTGAAAATATCGCCTTCCGGACCAGGTATGGACATTATGAGTTCTTAGTCACGCCTTTTAGAGTTACAAATGCGCCCGCAGTATTTATGGATTTAATGAACAAAATTTTCAAACCTTTCCTAGATGATTTTGTTATTGTATTCATTAATGACATCTTGATTTATTTCAAAAGTAAGGATGAGCATGAACAACATCTGAGAATGACTCTTCAAACACTTAGAGAAAAATAACTGTATCGGCAATTGAAGAAATGTGAATTTTGGCTTGATGAAGTAACATTTTTGGAGCATGTTATCAATAAAAATGGTATCTCAGTTGATCCTCAGAAAATCGAAGCAATTATTAATTAGCCTACCCCAACTAATGTGTCAGAAATTTGCAGTTTTATGGGATTGGCAGGTTATTACCGAAGATTGTTAGGGACTTCTCAAAAATTGCTGTACTATTGACCCAATTAACTCGAAAAGAGGAAACATTTGAGTGAGCGGATCAAAGAGAAATGGCCTTCCTAGAGTTGAAGACAAGACTGACCACAGCTCCAATCCTTACTATTCCCTCAGGTGTCGAAGATTTTGTGATCTTTAGTGATGCATCTTATAAGGGTCTGGGTTGGGTCTTAATGCAAAATGGCAAGGTGATTGCATATGCCTCTCGACAGTTGAGGCCACACGAGAAGAACTACCCTACACACGACCTAGAACTTGCTGCAGTTGTGTTTGCATTAAAGATATGGCGTCACTATTTGTATGGGACCAAATGTGAAGTGTACACAGATCATAAGAGCTTAAAATACTTCTTCACACAGAAAGAGTTGAACATGCGTAAAAAATGATGGCTTGAACTAATCAAAGACTATGACTTGCAAATTCACTATCATCCGGGTAAAGCCAATACTGTAGCAGATGCACTTAGTAGAAAGAATGTGGGGAATCTTGCCTGTTTACTCACAGATCAGAGAGAACTGCTACTGGAGTTTGAAAAACTTGAAATTAAAGTGGTTCCTTATGAACAAGATAGTTTGATAGCTGCGATGTCTGCCCAACCTGCCATTATCGAGGAAATTAAATGAAAACAAATGAATGATGAGTTTTTGAAAAAGATTTGTGATGAACTTGACACCAAGGCTAAATCAGGGTTCATAATTGAAGATTTCGTATTAAAATTTCAAGAGAGATTGTGTGTTCCAAATGATGCGGATTTGAAGAGGAAAATTTTGGAGGAAGCCTACAAGTCACTGTTTGCTATGCACCCAGGGAACACCAAAATGTGCCAAGATTTGAAGTTAGTGTATTGGTGGCCCAACATGAAAAGTGAGATTGCCGACTTCAACTCTAAATGCTTACAATGCCAACAGGTAAAAGCGAAGCATCAGAAACCAGTAGGTTTGCTTCAGTCTCTTCCTATTCTGGAATGGAAATTGGAGCATATTACCATGAATTTTGTTGTTGGCCTACCTCGAACGCCTAGAGGTATGGATTCTATTTGGGTTGTAATTTATAGACTAACTAAATCTGCTCATTTTCTTGTCGTAAAGATTTCTTTTACTGCATATAGAGTTGCTACTATCTATATTGACGAAATTATTCGATTGCATGGGGTTCCAGTGTCTATTGTATCTGATAGGGATCCTAAATTTATTTCTAGATTTTGGCATAGTCTGCAGGAGGTAATGGGAACAAAATTGAGATTTAGTACAGCATTTCATCCACAAACCAATGGGCAAACTGAGAGGCCCATTCAGACCTTAGAAGACATGCTTTGTATGTGTGTTTTGGATTTTTAGGGCAGTTGGAAAACTTATTTATCATTGGGTGAGTTTGCTTATAACAATAGTTTCCATACTAGCATCGGTATGGCACCATATGAAGCACTATGTGGGAGAAAATGTAGATCCCCAATTTGTTGGACAGAGGTTGGTGATACGGCTATTTATAGGGCTGAACTTGTGCAAGAGACGACTGAGAATATCAAAATTATTCAGCAAAGGCTCAAAATTGCACAGAGCCGACAGAAAAGCTATGCAGATCAGCGAAGAAGGGACTTAGAGTACGAAGTGGGAGATCATGTATTCATCAACATGACCCCAATGAAGGGGCAGATGAGATTTGGTAAAAAGGAAAAATTGACTCCTCGCTATATCGGGCCGTTTTAAATCCTCGAGAAGTTGGGTCTTGTTGCTTACTGTATTGCCTTGCCACCGGGAATAGAACAAGTGCATAATGTTTTACATGTATCCTTGCTTCGTGGGTATCTTAGGGATTCGTTCCATCTGATTGATCATCATTGAATTGCTTTGGATGAGAATATAATGTATGAAGAATGGCCTGTGCAAATCATCGATTGGCAAGTAAAACAATTGAGAAGCAAAACTATCCCTATGGTAAAAGTCGAGTGGAAAGAACACTATGGGAAGGAGGCCATTTGAGAGAAAGAGGAAGAGATGCGGCAACGATATTCGTATTTGTTTCCATCTGAAGGTAACTTAAGTTTGGAGGACCAAACTTGAGAGCCTAGACGGCTTTAGAAACTGAAATTGACTAGTGTAATAGACTAATTAGAATATTTAGAACTTTATGGTAATCTCAATTGAAAACTGATTTGGATCAAAATAATTAGAATAAACTGATTGAATTAGTTGGAATTAAGCCTAGTTAATTTACCTTAATCATACTTGATTAGTCTAACTTAATTATATCCTATAAGGCTCTAATTAGGCCTTGAACTCATAGATATACACTCTTGGCTGAGATTTTGAGAGAAGGAAAGAGAGTAACTCAACATCTAGAGAGAGAGAAGGAGGATTTGAAGTGAATTGCTAGAATCTTGGTGAATTGAGCTAGACCAACACTTGAATTCACACATTAGGTGTGAGATTCATCCTAAATTCATGAACTTGTGTCATGTAGAAACTAAATGCATGGAATTATAGAATCATTTGCTTGAATTTGAGTAGGTTGAGCATGAATTACCATGAGTATGATGAATTTGAGTTGAATTATGTACATGCATGCTTAATCTTTTATTTTTGAGTTAAGATTTTTTGAAATCCATACATGCATGAAGCTTAGGAGGCATGAACTTGAAGATCATCCATGGATTCATGCATTTCATATCACTTAGTGGTGTTTTAACATGAAGAGGACTTAATCCATAACATGCATGGTTTTAACTTACTAGTATAAGCTCAAATTTGGACAATTGGAGCATGATTTTGAATAAATAGTTTTAAATTGGAATTATTTTCATGTTATATAATGATTTTCCAAGTTTTTGTACCAAAAACACAAGTTTTGAGGCTTTGAATATCAACCTTAAAGCTCAAACACAGTTCTGGAAATTCTAGAATTCGGCTTGTCCGCTCGAGCGAGAAAAGCCTCGCTTGAGCGTGAAAATTGAGCTCCCAGAAGTTTTATAAAATTTTACAGATCGCTCAAACGACCAAAGTGGCGCTCAAGCGAGAACCCTTTTTACTCAGTCTTTCGCTCGAGCGACCGTCGAGCGGGAATTTCATGCAACCAGTACTTTTGCCAAGTTTGTAAACCGCTCGAGCGACAGAAGTTGAGCTCGAGCGACCACCTTTGTTTTTGAACCCCCTCTCGAGCGAAGGAAGTTACGCTCGAGCGGAGACCATGTTTTCAGCAAACTCTTTTAAGTGCATATTTGTATCCTTATGCCACTCCTAGTGTTCTTAGGCACCATTTGGACTTATATAATCATAGAATAAGTTAGAAACACATAAAGAGAATTGAATAAAAATGAAATGGAGTTTCAATTATGCTTTGTTATGTGTTTTGTTTAGGTGGACGTTCAAGGCTTAGTGACAACACAAACCATTATGAGTCATAACTTTATAAAAATATGTCCAAATTATCTTTACTTTCGAAAATGTTATTGCTACCGAAATGGATATGTAATTAATTGAATGAATTATTGAAATGATTTGATAATTGATAGCATGGCCTATTGAAAACGTTATTTTCTTATAATGAATGAAGTTCTGTTTTGAAATCGTTTTGTGGCATCCATCGAATGTAGGGCCTTGCCTGGGGATAACAATACCATGGCTAGGCCTTTGCCTGGGGGAAACAATACCATGGCTTTTCGATTGATTAGCATATGGTCCGTTATCACTGGAATGTTGTTACTTAATGGACGTAGAACATAAAACGATATTGAATGATCTTGATGATGAAATGAAATTTGGTTTGACAATATTATTGAGCTTCATTCATATAACCTCTTTATTCTGTTATTACTCATTGGGCCCTAGCTCACTATTTATTTATATATATATGTAGGTGGGCAAGCTAAACATTAGAGTTAGGAAAGCCTCAAGTGTACCTGTAGACACCCCATTTTTGACCGTCCTCAAGACTTGGACGTCACCGTTGGAACACTCGGTGATTATCCATGCTTGTGTTCGTTTGGAGTTCTCGGCTTGCGCGCCTTGCCTCAGGACCTCCGAACTCGACCATTTTGTGTTCGGTTTTGCACCAAACACTTGTGTTTTGCCTTGGAAGGGCAGGGAATGCTTTGTGAGGCATCCCCACACACCACCGGCACTGGCTAGAGGCCACCGGCTGGTTTTTGTTGCCACCGGCACTATATTGTGCCGGTCGGCACTCTTTTGTGCCGGTCGGCACTTGTTTTGGCAAAATGACCATTTTGCCCTGCCGACCACTGTACAGCTGCTTTATGAGATATTTTTAGACAGCTGTATGGCCTTAGCCTCCCCTCCATACACGTGTATGGAGGGATGCCCTCCTTGTAAGCTTGTTTGACAAGCTTTACAAGATTGATGCCTATAAGAGAAGGCCTTCTCTCTTGGCTCAAGGGTTAGAAGAGTTTTTGTGAGAGAGGTGAGAGGTAGCTCTGGTTTTAGGTTAGAAGTTCTATATCTATCCTATATCTATACTTCTCTCTTGTTTGTGTAACTAGGTGTTTGTGCCTTACTTTTGCACATCAACACCTAGTGTTTCACCTTCTCTTGGTTACAGAGGTCCTAGGAGGTTGTTCTTGGTGTCCTTGGCTGGATTCAAGCAAAAGAAGGCAACAACACCAACTCTTGTGAAGGTGGTCAACAAGGGTGAGAAACTAGCTCTTTTTACCCCATTCTTGCACCTTGTTTTTACCTAGTTTAGAACTATTTTTGTGCTTAGTGATTAACACATAAAAGTTCTGTTTTTTAAGTTTCTTTATTGTTTATTAAGAGTGTTTGGTGGTTTGGGTAGGTTTGACCACCCTTAGGCCTTGAAAAGGCCACTTTTTGTGCTATTTTGTGAGAGATCCGAGACTTTTGTGCTTGGGCCTCTTCACCACTGAAATCTTGAGGGATTTCAGTGGTGGAGATGGTGCCATAAAGTCTCCAAAAGGGGAGGGCCACCCCCTCTCCTTAATGTCCTTGAAAAGGGCAGGTTTTGGCCTCCAAAGGAGCACCATGTTTGGTTATGTTTTGAGCATGTCTTGGCTGCATTTTATGTTTATTATGCCCTAATATGACATTGCTAAGTGTTGGTTTTAGCACTCTTTGCATGCCTTGCATAGTTGCTTTGTAATGCCTTAATAGTCCCTTAACATGCCTAGGCTGTGTGCCTCTATTTCTAGCATGTTTTAGGCTTAGATCCATGAAGCTTGTATGCTTATTTTGCCATGAATAAGGTCTGTCCATGCTTGTTTTGGTCGGCCATGACTTGCATTACATAGCTCCTTTGTATTTGGCTTGTTGGCCTTATGAGTTTGAGTGTGTAGCATGCCTTGCTTGCTTCATTTTCAACGGTTTGGAACCATTTTGCATGCTATTTCAGTCCTTCATACATGTTTGTTTGATTGCTTAGCATGCCTCTTTAATGCTTTAAGAGTATGTGTTAAATGCTCCATGTTTTGGCTTTAATGCATGCCTTTGGATTCATGTCATCTAGATGCCATCTAGGTGGTCCTTTAGGCTTAGTTTAATGTGTTAAAACTCTGTTTTTAAGTGTTTAAGTATTGCCATGTGTGGTTGTGCTAAGTGTGGTTCAAAGCCCCATTGACTTGCTTTGAACCTTAGGCCATTTGCATGCTTTGTTTAGCTTGTTTTGTTGCATGATTTGGCATCATGTTTTGCATGATTTTCAGAGCTTTACAATGTGTGTTTATTGTCCTTGTTTGGTATCTCCAAGTGTGCTTGGGGGTTGCCATGTTTATGCCTTGGGTTTGGACCATAACACTTGCATGTGTGTGTGTGTGTGTGTTTAGTCTCCATTTCTAGGCACTTTGGCCACTGATTTTAGGACTATTTGAGTTGCCTAATTCATGTTTTAGTCCACTCCATTGCTTGGCTTGTGTGCCTCTTTGCTTAGGTTGCATACTTAACATGTTTAGCTTGCTTGCATAATCCATGTTGCATGCTAGATAACATGCTTAGAGTTGCATCACATGAGCATGCATGCTTGGCCTCTTGAAGTGAAATGTGATAGAGGTTAGGCACTTTTGTGTGTTTATTTGGTTGCATGCATTTGAGATCAAAGTTGCGTTCTTGGTTCTTAGGGCCATCATGCATGGAAATGCACGATTGGTGGTCCGGGAATCGAGGCACATACCCCTTTGAGTCACTAACATGATAAGGGATGTGTTTGGTGCATAAATGGCTTGAATTATATTGTCATGCATAGATTTCCCCTCTGCTGCTGTGAGTTGCAGGTTCTGCAGGCACTCAGTGCCGGCCGGCACTATTTAGTGCCGACCGGCAGTCAACAAACAGCCGATGGCTTCTTTTCGTGCCGGTGGCCTCCTCCTTCAGCCGGTGGTGTCCTACCCCAGCCGGTGGTGATCCCCAGTGCCCTGAGAGGCACTCCTGGGACTTTGGCAATTTTCTGAGGAGGAGAGCAGAGGAAACAGAGGCAATCCATGCATGGCAGTGCGGTTCCGAGCCAGTCCCGAGCGCATGCTGCATTTGGCCCTCAGCCCGAGGCGATTTACTGTTTAATTAGATTAATTATTTTATTTAATTAATTTAATTGTTTTGTAATATAATTAATTAGCTTGCGTAGTTAATTAAATTGTATATTCTTTCGGTCCCTCCGAGTGAGGGCGTGTCTGTAATAAGTGTGTGTGAGTGGATGTATGTCTTCCAATCCCCACCTCTTTCTTCCCTTTTATTTACCTGCTTACGATGGTAGATTAGGGCACATTTAAATTAGCATACCTTATGCAATGCATGCGTGCATTCATGCATTTGTTTACATGCATCGGGCTCGGCACATCATGCAAACTGCATCGTACTTTCAATTCCAAATTGAATACGTGATAGTTGTTGCATCTCATGTGCCATGTTTAGGGTTAGCCGAGCCTGTTTAGATTACACCCCTGTATGTGATGCATTAGCCATTTAACATGAACTAGGTCATGCATGTTTTGCTAACCAGTTTCCTGTTTTGGCACGGAGTACGATGTAAGTATTTTATGCTTTAGCACCTCGCATGCGTGTGAATGCTAACATGACAGTATGCTTGCCATGCGGCTAAATGCTTACGTGATAAATTGCTTGAATGCCTGTGGGTGGAGGTTGGACTGCGTGAGTTGGAACAACTCATTGAAATCCGTATTTTAGCCTACTTACGAGTAGCAAAAAAACCAACACGTTTTTCGAGACAAAACGGATATGCAATGTTTATTTCCAAGTTAGGCAATCTAGTCTATACTTGTTTGCTGCGCGCATAACATAGTAATTCTAGGCTAATAACCGGAATAAGAATGCGTAAAGTTTTCAAAAACGGATATCATGGTTAGTAGAGGTCGGTCTTCGGACCGGGCGAGAGGGGGTGCTTATAGCTGACCTTCCCCGATCGTACCCAAGCTCCCGAGCCAAGTCACTTTGGTGATGACGGACACGTGGCCTTCGGCACCGAGTCAGGGTTTCCTAAATTTCCCCATTTTAAAATATTTAGGTGGCGACTCTGTAATCTGGCAAAGCAGTCCATGTTTGGCACTACTTTTCAAAATCTGTTTTTCTTCAAAACGATTTGCCGGATTTGGACTCTTTGGTTCAGATTTAGAACCGTGACACAAATTGAGTCCGAACTGTTAGATGGAAGCCCACGGGCGCGTCTACAGTACCCAAGTCAGCCCTTTGAAGAGCTTCCAAGTGAAGTAACTAGGCTCAGGTGGAGCCATGCTAGTCGAACCCCTTTTGTGCGTTTCAGTGATTTTGTATTTGTATATGGTTGGTGTTGTATTTTTGTAAGACATGAGTTTGTACAATTATGATGGTTACACTTTTGGAAAAACTTTGCTTGATATACTAGATCTCTACATATACGCACAGCTCAATGGATAATTTCTATGTCATCTTAACTTCCGCTAAGCCCCGTACTTTATATTAAGAGATTTTTTTTGTATAGAGGCCATAGGTAATCTATGATTACTGGGTCGGTCATGACGCTAAACTTATGGGGGCAGGTTTGGCTCCTAACAATGTCCATATACTAAGGCATAAGAAGTAACTCCTGTACTTGATCTTGGAGAAGTCTTATAAGCCCATAATATATCCAACAACAAATTTTGCCAATACTTAGGATTGTCTTCCATAACTCTCTGTATTCTTTTTTTCAAGGACTTGTTGGATGATTCTGTTTGACCATTTGTTTGTGCATAATAAGGAGTGTAAGTAACAAGGCTAATTCCAAATTCTGCTGCGAAAGATTTTACCATATTTCCATCAAATACATTCCCATTATCTACAATTATGGTCTGTGGGATGCCAAACCTATGAATCAAATCTTTAATAAATCCAATAACCTCAGTTTGATCCACAGCTTTATATGGTTTAGTTTCAACCCACTTAGTGAAGTAATCTGTGGCCACTAGGCTGAAATAATGGTGTTTCGAAAAGGGTGGATGTATTTCCCTATCATAGCCATAGCCCAACCTCTAAATGGCCAAGGCTTCACAACTGCATGCAAATTAGTTATTGGTACATGTCTTATCATGTCATGCTTTTGGCATGCGTGGCAACCTCTAGCATACTCTATATAATCTTTAAGGATTGTTAGCCAATAGTAGGAATGCCTTCGAAGCAACCATTTCATCTTCACATCAGGCTGATGAGCACCACAAATGCCTTCATGAACTTCAGCCATGGCTGTCAATGCTTCATTTGGCCCTAGACATTCCAATAATAACCCATCTGCTCCCCTTTTGTAAAGAGTATTACCATACATTATGTATTGCATAGACTGTAATTTAATCTTTCTGCTGGCTTTCGAAGATAGGCCAGTTAAGTACTGCATGATTGGATGTCTCCAATCTTGCTCTTGTAAGTCATTATGATTGACTTCCAACACAACATTCCTTTTAGCTAAGGGTGGTATTAATTTTTGATATGTTGCTTGACTTATGTTTAATTGAGTGTCGTCCCTCATTCTGAAATTCAAAGCCTTCTGAGGTACATCATTGGCTTTGTTATATGAACCTTGGGATATAAGTCACATTTGTTATCTGAAACTGAAAAAGCAAATATAATGCAACAACGTAATATGGTAACATGTTTGCACTTTGATATTTGAAAATTCCTTTCATTTGGTTGACAATCAATTGAGAATGTCCAAATATATCAACTGCATGAACCTGTAATCCACTAAGCATTTCCGGTCCCATTATTAAAGTTTCATATTCAGTTTGATTATTCGAACAATTAATTTCATCAACTCTGAAACCATGTGTGATTTCTACCCCCTATGGTGACTTAATCACAACACCAATTCCAATCAGACCATTGGCCTTTGTTCCTTCGAACCACATCTGCCATGGCTCAACATTGTTCATACCAAGATCCATTATCTCCTGGCTTTTCGTTTGACATGAATGATCTGCCAAAAAGTAAGCCAAACTTGTCCTTTTACTGCCTTTTGGGGGACATATTGTAGATGAAACTCTGACAAGGCTAATATCTATTTGTCAATTCTTTCTCTCAACATTGGTCTAGATAACATATACTTAACCAAGTTCGTGGTTACAATTACCGAGATAACATTAGGCAAAAGATAATATCTAAATTTCATTGCTGTAAAGTACAATGCAAGTCACAGCTTTTCTACAACTGAATATTTACATTCACAAGAATTTAAAAACCTACTAAGGTAATAAACTGCTTGCTCCTTACCTTCTTCATTGTCCCGAGCTAGGAAAGCTCCCAATGAATCCTTTGCTACAGCAATGTATAACTTCAAAGGCTTGTCGCTCTTTGGTGGCATCAACACTGGAGGCTTGGCCAAATAGGCTTTAATTCCTTTGAAAGCAGTTTGATGTTCTGTTATCCACACAAACTCCTCTTCATCTTTCAACTTTAATAAAGAAAAAAATACTTTAGTTTTCCCTGCAGTGTTAAAAATAAATCTTTGAAGAAAATTAACCTGACCAAGAAACTTTTGTACTTCTTTCTTACTTGATAGAGGCTTGGCCTCAGTGATGGCTTTAGCTTTATTCTGATCAATCTGTATTCCCTTCTTGTGTACTACATAACCCAAGAAGTTTCCAGCTAATATACCAAAAGCATATTTGAGAGAATTAAGCTTCAATTTGAACTTTCTCATTCTTTCGAAAGTTCTTTCCAAGTGAATCAAGTGTTCCTTCATGGACTGAGACTTTACAACAATATCATCAATGTAACACTCCAGGTATGCTCCAATAAGATCATGGAAAATAGTATTCATTGCCCCTGATATGTTGCCCCAGCATTCTTTAGACCAAATGGCATTTTTAACTATTCGAATGTGCCAATATTTCTAGGACACCTGAATGTTGTCTTATGGACATCCTCCTCTGTAATACAGATTTGGTTGTAATCAGAATGCCCATCCATCATAGACAAAATCTTGTGCCCTGCTGAACTGTTTACTAACAGATTCACTATAAGCATGGGGCATTCATCTTTTTGGGTTGCCAAATTCAGATTTCTAAAATCAATGCATACCCTTATCTTGCCATTCTTTTTAACTGCAGGCACAATGTCTGACAACCATTCAACATACCTGGCTATTCTAATGAAGCCTGTTTTAAGGAGTCTGAGAATTTCCTTCTTCACTTTCTGAACCACTTCAGGGCTCATCCTTCTTGGTTTTTTGTTTGTGTGGTTTGAAGTTAGGCTTCATAAGGAGCCTATGTTCCACTAATGACCTATCCAATCCTGGCAGTTCATTATATGACCACGCAAAACAATCTTTATATCTCTTTAAGACTACCAATAACTGGTCCCTGTCAAGAGCACTTAACCAAGCACTGATATAAGTGGGTTGCTGTGTAGAACTTTCCTCTAAATTGACTTCTTCCAAGGGGTCTTGTACTTGAGCATTCACTAATACTTCGCTTTTGATTTCTTCTGCCCTCCAAGCAACTTCTTTGCTTTGTTCTGCTCCCACTTTCTCTGGTTTAACATCTTTGCCTTCTTCCTTATAAACAAAGTTTGTCCACAAGGCTTCTTCTTCATGTATTTCCTGGTCCTTTGTTTCGATATCCAATGCACAGTATTTATCAAAGGTCAAAGACCTAACCTGTTGTTGCTCCTGCTTACAGCCAACTACCATTGCTTTTCTCTTTTGTTCTTGAACCTTCTGGACTATTGATTTTATATCTAATATTGAAAACTAAACCAAAGCCAAGGGTCTGGCTTCTTAGGTTTCATCTTTTTGCCTACAACCAGGCATCATTATCATCATTGATGACGAATTCTTCATCAGCACTCTCCTGTACTAAGTGCTTCAAGTGTGCTACTTCCTCATTAGCCGTCACTTCAGCTGAACCATCAGGTTTTCTCAATATACTGAGTGGGGTCACTCTTTCAGTATACAACTTGGCCTCTGCAAAGTCAGCACAAGCGATAAAGGGTTGAGGGTTTGCATTTATCTCCTCTGTCTCTCCATTGCATAGGGCTATCATTATTTTTTGATGTAGAGAGGAAGGCACACATTTGTTGGTGTGGATCCAATCACTGCCAAGTAAAACATTATACTTGGCATTACTATCTATAACAAAGAATGCCATCATGCAATCTCTGATTCCCACACTCAGGTTGATGGGCAAGATACCCTGAGCCATCTGCTTATCCCCAGTGAAACTAATAATGGGTGTGCTGGTTGGGATTAATCTGGGGTTTCTTTTTCCTAGTTTCTTTAAAGAGGACTTCAGAAGCAGGTTCACTGCCGCCCCATTATCCATCAATACCCTATTCATTTGTATCTCATCGAAAAAAATCTTGATATACAAGGGCTTGACGTGCTGTTTCATAGATGTTTAAGGATACTCGAAGGGATATGAGAGATTAATACTCACTTCCTTACTTTCATCTTCAGTTTCCATTGGTGTGGTCACTTCAAACTCATCTTAAATCATGCTAACCTGTGATTCTTCACTGGAAACTGGAAAATGATCAATTTCCTGACCTTCTTGGTTTCCATCTTCAGTCTGGAACTCCTGTGGCAATATATACACCACATTCACTGACACTAGAGGAAAAGAGCCAAATTGAACTGCTGGCTGCACTTGTTTCTTTTCCAAGCTAACTTGTTCAGTTATTTCAGAAGCATCTGCCATGCTACACTCTGGTACTTCAGTACTGGTAACTTCCTTTGAATGGTCTGCTCTTGCTAGTTTTTCGACCAAGAAGGTCTGTTCGGCTATGAAGGCTTCAAACATTTCATCCTCACCCATTTCTTTCCTTTGGCCTAGTTTAACTTCTCATTCTATTTCACTGTCGCTTTCCATCAAGGCTTTTTCAAGACCTGTTAAGCTGGATCTTTCCTTGGCTTTCAGTTCAGTATAAACCTTAGCCAGCTGTTCTCTACTGATACTTCTTTTGTTCTGATGAGCCAATTTTGGACTTTCTTTCTTCTCTGTCTGGCCTTTTGATTGGGCTAATGAAGAACTTTTACCACTTTTCTTCAGATCCTTTTGGTACATGGTGTACCTCCGCTGGATCTTTCTCCTTTGAGACCTAGAGATTACTGGAACCATATCTGGCTCTTTTGTCTTTAGGTGCTTGAGTAATACTCAATTATTTGGAGCCATCAAGGGAGGTTTAATAATTCTACCCTGGTCTCCAAAGACACTTCTTTGTGCAGGTATTTCCTTAGGTTTGTTTTGCATAACAAACCAGTCTAGCACCCTAGGTACCCATGAACTCACTGATTCAATTGAAGAACTTGTTTTTCCAATCTTTGAGACCACCTTCGAAGCTAACTTCTAAGGCCATTCACTAGCTTTGGCACCCTGTCTTGAACCTAATTCAGGCATTCTTTCAAGGTAATTGCCTTGCCTCTTGTTCGAACTTGACTTCGAAGGCCAATTATTGGCTCTGGTTCCCTAACTTAAGCTCAATTCAGGCCTTCTCTTAGGATAATTACCTTCCATCTTATAATAGTAATTGGTGGTCCAGCCAAGAATGGCTGCTGTTTAGGACCAGTTGGGTATGGCCTCTTATTGTAGGTACTAGTTGGCTTAGGGCGTCTTTGTACATCCTTGTAATACTGCTTCCCATCAATTGGGAGCCATTACAAACATTTGTAACTTAACCTGCATCTGGGCACATTTTTTGCATAATAGTTGCCTCAAGAGTGTCATTATCCAGCGCCTCCTCACTAGAGTCATCCTTCTGGTCTGCAAAGCTCTGTCCATTTGCTGGTGAACTTCTGGGATCTTTCTTGAAAGCAGTCTAGCTGGCAACATGCATTTGCACATTAACCTCCTCCAATTCCTTCAAGGATAGGTTTTGGAAATCTGGCACGCTAACATTGGTTGTAACTTCCCCAATCTCTAGGAATGTGTTAGTATCAATCTCCATAGCTTTCTCTGCTTTGGCTGGGAACTTTAAACTCCCCTTTCGAATCTGTTCTTAGATCTTGTCCCAAAAAACAATACAGTTTTTAGTTGAATGAGACCAAGAATTGTGCCATTTACAGTACATTTTCCCTTTAAGTTCTTATGGGGTAGGGATCTTAACGCCCTTTGGTAACCTTAGGAAATTTGCTGCAAGCAAATGATCAAAAATGTCATATGCTTTTGTTAAATCAAAATAATACTTTCTATGAAGGTCTTTCTTTTTAAATTACTGGTCTATTGTAGTGTCCATATGAATTAACGCCTCACAGGTCATAGGCTCTTTCCCTACGATCTTTGCTGCATCAATTTCATAATTAGGTCCTTATAATAAGTCTTCTATGATGCATTACTTCGATCCTATTCTTCCTTAAGTAAAGATTCATATCTAGACACTTTATAGGTTAATTCCACTAAGTTTCGAAACTCAATTAAATTGAACTTCTTTTGAAGCCTAAACTCTAAACCATTTTGAGCCAATCTCACAAATTCAGGCTCTGGTAGAATGACCCTACACTTGTTTCGTGCTCTTTTGAATCTGGCAATAAATTGAGCAGCCTTCTCATCAGGCCTTTGGCTCAACCTTGCCAAATCTGCCATGGAAACTTCAAGCTCCGTTTGGAAGAATTGGGCATGAAATGCCTCCTCCACTTGCTGCCAAGTTTGGATAGAACCAGGTGTAAAGTTAATATACCATACAAAGGCTGCCCCAGTTAAAAAATTTGGAAAAAGTCTTAACTTCATATAATCATTATTGGTAAATTCACCACATTGGGCTGCGATTCTAGTAATGTGTTTTACTGTTGACTAGTTTCGATTTCCATAAAAGAGAGCAAAGTCTGGTATTCTAAACCCCTTTGGATATTCATGCACCCTATCCACCCATTCTGGGTATGGCTTCCTATACATAGGAGTTTGAACCCCCCAAGCCATAAGTCCACACATTTCTCTGACAATATCAGCAATTTGGTCCCTAGGAACCATATTTTGTGCTTGTTGGACTATCACTGGAGGGACAAACACAGGATTTAGTGGAAACCCTTGTGCTTGAGGCCCTCCTGGTCCATAGGGAGGTATATTTGGGACTGGCTGTCCCTGTGGTACTGGCTGCTGTTAAGGGTATTGTTGATCTCTTTGAGCCTGTTCTGCGAAAGGTGCTACAATAGAAAGAACAGGTGTTGTTTCTCTCCCAACCGCAGGAAACCCTTCCAACCCCCCTTGTGTGAATTTGAACACAGGATTAGTGAACCCCTTTGTGCCAGGCTTGGCTTCAAACATGGGATTTGAAAACATTCTCATGCCATTTTCTAGTGTTGGCCCAGATCTACTAATTTGTATGGCTTCGTTACTAGGTAATAAGATATTTTAATTTACCACAGGCCTCAAAAAAGGCTTATGCCATGATTGAGGTATAGGTGATGGTCTTTCATAATTTTGATTACTAGTCTGACCATTAGTATGTCCACTACTTTGCATAGGCTGTTTGTCTCTAGCCAATCTTTGTTGAAGAACATTTGAATTTTCTTCCATATGCCTTGTGACAGTTGATTAATGGGAATTCATTCGATCCATGAAGGATGTTGCCTATCTTTCCATTGTATACATTAATTGTTGTCCCATGGCATCTATTAAGCCTCCTCACAGATTCATTGGCTGGGGTAGGCAAAACAGTGGATGGTCTAATTCCATGACCTTGTCCAATATTTTGAACATATGGTGCATGTTCTGATGTACTGGTCTGTTCGACCATGGGTTTTGATGAGGTAGGTGCTTCCATAGGATGTGTTACCACATTATCCCCTGGATCAGATACTTCTACCTCTCCCTTTACACCTTCTTCCAGGTGTTCATTTTCTCCTTGTCTCTTATGTCTAGTCATTTTAGCGTCCCATTGGGCGTGCCAAAAATATATGTTTGATTTTGGGCTTTCGAAAGGTAATAATGTAATTTTAAGTGTACCGGCAAGGATCAATTAGTCCTTACAAAATATTGATTGCCAACCAATTATCAGATGATTGTTTTATAGTTCTCTCAGCCTCAATGAAGAAGAATTTTACCGGTGGTTTCTTTAGGAGAATTTAGTAAATAATAAGTGAAGAACAATTTCAGAATCTGAATTTCATTAAGTAAAATGAAAAACTTACAATGATCTGACCCAATCTCATAAAGGTTTACAACAACAAGCTATTTGAAACTACTCCTAGGAAATGAAGTGCAGTACAGGAATTGAAGTACAGAAATGTAAAGAACTGCAAAAATCGGAAGGAAAAACGAAGTAAATAAATTGGTTTTTTTTATCTGAGTTTGGGTCCTTCATTCTAGGGCCTTCTCTACTATTTATACCTTTCAATGATAACCGTCGAAGTGGGCTTTCAACTGTCGAAATGTCCTCCCATGATTGCTGAACATGCTCTCTCTCTGTCAATCCCACTACGCCACTCTTGCAACTAGGCTTCCCTCTTGATTTTGAATTTAAATTTTGTGAGTAACCGTTAGGTCACATCACCTTATATCCCTCGATTGTTCCAGTGCTACGCAGATCCATTATTACCAATACGAACTACCACGTGTCTGACTTTGGTTGGCAACTTGTATTAACTCCCTAAATTACCCTTTTTGTGCCATGTGTTGAATTGTGATTAGCTTTTACAAATTATACAATCAACAAATTTATTGAGCCTTTTATTAACAAATTTAACATTTACGAGAAACTCTCCCTTACTCCTCTCTCCTGTACCTCCTCCTTTAATCACAACCGTCAAAATCTTCAACAGCCTCAGATGAACTGTGATTATCCGAATCAAAAATGTTTTCTACCCCCTTTAGGAATGACCCCTATACCTCCAAAGTGATCCTGGCCCTCCATGTATGTGTGGAGCCCACTCATATATATGTGAGGTCCACATCATGAGTGATCTAAATTTATGAAGGTCTTGTGAGGATGGAGGTCTCAATCATTGCTCTATCCAAATAATGCTCAAAACAAGGAAAGATTTTCCACCTAGTTAAGTTGTTCATGGGTTGTTTGATGCACCGCTTGGCGGAGCAAAAAATTTCATTAATAGGGATACTCTTAATCCTTAACGATATTAATTATAAAATTATTTTTTATTTGATATAATGATCAAAGATTAATATAATGTTAAAATTATGTACTTTAGATATATTTTAATTAACAAATGCTTTTTTTATTTACTATTTTAGTTATCAAATATGATGATAATCACAATTTAAAATGTAATAACATGTATACAAAACACAAAGAAATAAGAAAAAAAGAAGATAGATGTGGAGAGAAAAAAAAAAAAAAAAAAAGAGAAATAAGAGAAATAAGAGAGATTGAAATAATTATAAGAGAATATTTTGATAAAATTAAATATTTATAATGGTATATTATAAGGATTTTATTAAAAAGAAAGAAAAAAGAAAGATGAGATATAAATATTTTGAACTATATTTGAAAATTGAAAGGGAGTTAAATGAAAAACTTTTTCTAATTAGATATAAAAGTGTAATTTTCAAAAAATAAGAGGGGCATGTGTCCCTTAGACCCTATGTAGCTCCGTCCCTTAGCTCTTCTGTTTAGTTTTGAAAGTTTGTATCAAATTATTTGGTGTAATTTTTATTTATAATTTATTAAGTGGAAATAGGTTAAATAAACTAAAAAAAAAATGGAGAAGTTCTTTTGACATTTATTTTTTTATTATCAATTTTTAACTCATAATAAGTTGTATCAAATAAGCCTATGAAAAATTAAGATTTTTCTTTTGCTACATGTGTAAAAGATTATTTATAAATATACAAAAATTTATATTCACACATAATTTAATAATTATATAAGCTCAATAATTATTTTATTTTTTTTATAAAAAAAGGCTCCATAATAAAAAAATAAATTAATTAAACAAAACAATAATTTTTTAGGCTTCTTCTGGCAGCTTTTATCTTATTTATGGTAAATTACGCTTTACACTCTTGTATTTTACATTAAATTTTATTTTAGTCCCTACATATAAAATTATAACAATCAAACCTCTATAATTTTGATCAAATTTCATTTTGGTCTGTATGTATGAAATTGTGACAGCCAATTCCCTATACTTTTGGTCAAATCTCACTTTGACCCCTGCACAAGTATTAATGTCCTCCTTCCATTATTCCATTATTTAAATCTTTAATAAAATCCAATCATTTGACTAAAATGTGACTACAAAATAAGGATAAGAAAAAAAAATTATCCATATTACAGTTTGTCATACGTGATTAGTATGTGACAGTTATATAATACAATCGTATGCTGAAAATTGGGACGAAGAGGTAAGAAAATAGAGATTTTGAAGGGGGGAAAAAAAAAGATAGCAAAGGAATCGAAGAGAAATGAAGAGCAATGGATAGAAGAATGTGCTACTAGAAAAAATAAAGTTTCGTGATTTCAATTTATGTAAAACTCTAATTCATCTTTTTAATCATTTACAATTTGCATTTTGTTTTAGCATAATACAGTCATAATTTGATATAAATTTTGAGACAAAGTATGTATTGTTGGGAAATTTGAATGATTTTTCTCTTTTACCCTCATTTCTTGTCACATTCTTGTCAAATGATTAGATTTTGTTAAAAATTTAAATAATAGAGTAATAGAAGGCGAACATTGACACTTGTGTAGGGATCAAACCAAAAGTACAAGGGTTAACTGTCACAATTTAATGTGTAAGAATCAAAGTAAGATTTACCAAAAGTGTAGCGAGTTGAATATCATAATTTCATATATATTGACTAAAGTAAAATTTAGTATAAAGTACAAAAGTGCAAAATATAATTTACCCTCCTACTTATTTTGGCTTGCTCATAATAAATTGACATGATTAGAGCATCTCGAACGGAAATAGGCATTTTACCTATTTAAACATTACTATAAAGTATACATTTTATTTTGCCTATCAACTGTTTCATGTTTCTGCTCCAACCATGCTATTTATTTTAGCTATTCATCAAAATACTATTAATTTTATAAAATGCCACATCAGCAACAAAGATGGAGGGAAATAATCCTAATGATTAAATACATTTTGCCTAGCCTTGAAGGCTAGCTACATGTAGCTAGTGAATGTGAGTTGAGCTAAAATGCCTAATTATATGCCTAGTGCATTGGAGTTGAAAAAAGTGAGTCATACTAAGCATTTTACCTAACAAGCATTATATGCCTAGTGCATTGGAGATGCTCTTAGGAGGAATAAGGCAACAAAGAGAGTATCAAACCTCTCTACAGAATTTGAACATGTATCGCATAATATGGTGCTACATAACAATTATGTCATGTTTATTTTGCAGATTAGGTTGGATGTAATTGTTAATAAGGGGATGATTAGTGAAGAAATTGTTAATATATAAATTGTTAATGAGGAGATTAAGTGAAAGTGCACCTGTTTTGATGATATAGTATGAGAGATAGTTAGTAATAGGATTGCCAAATTATTCTTATAAAAAATCTATAAAAAAAATTCTATATTAAAAATTATCTAAAACAAATATAATTTTTTTTTTCAAAAAAAAAAAATAATAGGTTGCAATTACAAAAAAAAAAAAATTGCACTGTTTCAGATGTCTAGGAGGATGACTGAATAGACCCCCACTCACTATTTTCCTAATCCCACACTTTTCCCAGCCAAGCTAATCCACCCACCAAAAGGGATTACTAAGCTCCTGGACTATCAATTCACCTCTCTCATTTCACTGCCAAACATACTGTAGATGGGACCCATAGGCTTAGTAGTCTAGTCCGACCACTCAAACCGGTAAACAAACATGCCTTAAGGTTTTTGTGGCCCCCTTTTAAAAAACAACTTATTAGTTAAAAAGATGAGAAAATTCCTAATGAGTCATATTTTTCACATAAAATTCTTATCAAGTCCTAATAAAACTATAGTGAGAGGGCTGATTTATGAGCTAATAGGATTCAATAAAACATTAATGAAAAAAAGTAAGACTCCTTGGAATTTTTCCTTAAAAAAATATTTTGCTCAAAAAGTTTTAATTCATTTGGACAATACTTATTTTTTGCAATAAAAGGTTAACTTTAGGCCTCGTTTGGAAATATCAATTTTAACTTAAAAGTCAAAAAGTCATTAAAAAGTAAAAAAATCTAACAAATTATACCAAAAAAAATTAAAGATTTTCTTTTCTCTCTACTTTTTGCACATCTTTTCGTAAAAAATTAAAAATATCCCAAACATATTAATTTTTTTACCTCATATTTTAACCAAAAAATAATAAAATTACTAAAATAGTTTGTTTCTAAACAAGGCCCTAGTCATTCTAAAAACCATTTTAAAAGTAAAAAAAACCTTAATTGTGCCAACGACAGAGCATTTGTTTGTTTTCTATTTCTAAAACCTACTAGTTTACTCTTAGGTCATGTTTGTTTCGCGGTATGAGTGACCGGATTGGACTACTATGGCTGTGGGTCTCACCCACAGCATGTTTGGCAGTAAAATGGGAGGGGTGGATTGATAGTTCAAGGGGCTTAGTAATCCCTCTTAGTAAGGGGATTAGTTTGGCTGCATTTTGGATGCGATTAGGAAAATAATGAGAGGATTGAATCTATTTTATATAAAATTTTATTTTTTTATTGTATTTTTTGTTTTACCAAGTGCACTTGTTTGTTTTAATATTTGTTTTAATTTTTTAATACAAAAATAATTAATTTATTTATTTTATATAAAAATAATTTAACAATCTTATCACTAACCATCTCTCATATTATTATCAAAACAAATACACTTTTACTTAATCCCTCTCACTAACAATCTCCATATTATAACAATCTCTTCATGAACCATGCTTTCACTAATAATCTCATTTAACTTAATCCACCAAATAAACGTGACATTAAGGATTTTACTTTCTAGTAAGAATAGCCATAGCCATATTTTCATTTCTTGTACTTTTATTTTTAGCACTTTATTTACTTGCGTTTTTATTTTCAAACAATGGGAGTAGCAATTTAATGAACTTTCAACTTGTAATTGTGTTATTCAGTTAATTAATTATAATTTTATCTTTAATCTTTCCTTACTGCAATTCATCACATTTATTTTCCTCCTTGTAATTTGGTTCTCAACTTGACATTCACCATTAAAGTTCTCTTAATTGAGGCAAAAGTAATCTTTACACAATGGCTTGATAAATGTTTTACTTAAAATTAGTTTGTAAGAAATTTTCAATATTTATTAGGTCTTTTGAGAACAATGGTAAAAAGTCAACTTTTTGGCTTTTTAACTTTTTTAGTCAAAAAAGTCAATTTCTTTACCCAAAACAACCTAACTTTTTGCCAAAAAAGCCACCAAAAAAATCAAAAAATCATCTTTTTACCAACTTCTCAAAACACCACTAACTCGCTCAAAATTATTTTTTTAAACAACAATGATTCATCCCCCCTTTTTAGAACCCCCTTTGGACCCCCTCTCTCTCTCATTGGTCACCTTTTCTTTTTCTTTTTCTTTTTTTTCCTGCTCCTCCAATCACCTCTTGCCATGTGGCAAAGGGGGGTAAAGGGGGTGACCCCCAAAGGGGGTCCCAACCTTTATTCTTTTTTAAAATTCAAAAAACAAAATCCAACATCAATCATGTGTCTGTCCAACATTATTTTATGACTTGTCTATTATATTCCTTGTTTTTCAAAGCAAGATACATGGTAATACGCTACTCTTGAACAATAATATTATATTTTTTTATGGGTCTTGTTAAGGGCACATGTAAAAAATGTAATTGATAATTTTAATTACCTTTACTTGTATGGGAAATGTAAATTACAAGTAGAAATGGTGATTTTCAAAAATTAAATATTTTTGCACATTGAGAGGTAATTTACAATGAACTAATGGGATGGGCTAAATCAGGGATTGTTTGGGATGACCTAAATAAGTGTATTTTTTGTCTTTTTACGAAAAGATGTGCAGAAAAGTAGAGAGATGATGTGATGAAAAAAAGATAAAAAAATAAAAAGTGTGTACTTATTTAGGATAGCCCAACTTGACCTCAGTATGGACCTAGTATTAGGTCGACTTGGGGAATATTTGACTCGAAGATTTGAGCCGAACTATAGATGTTCAACTGGACAAATGGTGTGTAGGTGTTAATCGGGCAGAATTGGCCCTATGATGTTGACCGGACTGCAAGGCCAAGCCAGGTCTTTGATTGGAATGGATAACTAAATGGATAGGTGTACTGAGATAAGTCAGTGCGACGTAGTGTTTTGCTTGGTGGTCTTATCTAAAGTTAGGTCTCATTTGGGGACTAATCGGTTTAGTCAAAAAGTCAAAAAGTTATTAAAAAAGTTAAAAAGTCAATAATTCATACCAAAAAATTAAAAATTTTCTTTTCTCTCTACTTTTTGCATATCTTTTCGTAAAAAGTCAAAAAGTCATCCCAAACTAGTTTTTTTTAGCTCATATTTTAGTCAAATAGCCAAAAAAGGCCTCGTTTGGGAACAGGCTATTTTAGTAACTTTTTGACTTTTTACGAAAAGATGTGCAGAAAAGTAGAGAGGTGATGTGACAAGTTTTAGTTGGCTTTTTGACTTTTTGGCTAAAATAGCCACTCCCCAAACGAGGCCTAAATTAGTCTGTTCCCAAATGAGGCCTTACTAACCAATGTAGTTATCCAATTGACATGTAATTAATCTAGTGGTTTGCTTAGTTCGGTTGTTGACCTGGAAGTTAGATTGTTTCCCTTGAACTTCAATAATAAAGGTGTTAAAAGATGTACTTTGGCCCTGTTTGGTAGAGCTGTGGGAAAGTACTTATAACTTATACCTTAACAGTTTATAGCTTATAACTATGAACATAAGCTGATTTCTGACTTATAAATTAAGTTTCTTCTGCCCCACTCAAAGAATAAGTTGATTTCTGACTTACAAAAAGCTATAAGATGTATTGTTAACCTAAACCAAACACATCAAAATAGCTTAAATTAAGTTAAAAGTTAAAATAAATTGAAATTAAGCTGTACCAAACAGGGCATTTATCCTTTAAGAAGATGATTCCTAGTGGAACTATAGGAAGAAATTAGAATTGTACTAAGATTCTATCACGTGGAACATACAAAAGGGTCAGAGTTAACCTAATGAAAGTAATGCCACTTTGTTTACAAAACTCAGAACTTTTTCTATATTGATCTTAAGATAACTAACTTAAATATCGAAGGGATTTTCCGACATACACTTACTAGTAAACTCATCATAGTTGAGTTTTTAGGTCATATGACACCATTTAAGGAGATTCAAGCTTGATCATAAAGAGTACACGTGCGATGAATATTTGATGCTGGTACATACATGATTAAAAATGGGAATGCCCTCACTTTTGGAATAAAAATAAAAATAGTAATACCCTTGTAAATAAAAAAAACAAAAAATATTAATATTTCAATATAAATAAAAAATAAATTTATAAACCACATAAAATAACAATATGTTTGTCAGTTGGAATCATTTACGTCAAAATAATTCCTTGACATATATTGATAAATCTCACTTACAAGTAAATTTTCATCTATTAATGCTCTTTAATATCAGAACCAATAATAATAATAATAATCCATTGATGTTATAATATTACAACAAAAAATAAAAATAAAAATACATTTCAATTTATTTCAAAAAATAATAAACCATATAAACAAAAATATTTTATTTAGAATTATATGATTATTATATGTGTTGCAAATTCTAAAAATAAAATTATAAGTATGATAAAATAAAATAATAGAAGAGATATTAATGGTGAAATTGAGAAAAATGTAAAGGATATTTTGGTCTCTATATAAAAACAAACTCTTTAATCCTAACAGTTTTAAAAGTCACTACTATTTTCTATACAAGTGAGAGTAATTATGCTCATTCAATATTTTCTTAACATATGCTCTAAGGTCATGTTTGTTTGGACAAACTAGATAAGGGTGATTGTAAATCATTAGACTATTAATATTGAGATACATAGTTCCTAAACTATTTTATTAGAAATGATGTGTATCCTATGTTTGTTTAATTTTAGGATTAAATGTCAAAAAATGATTATTTTTAAAAATATTTTTTATTTTTTTATGATACTTGTTTTTTATTTTTATTTTTATTTTTAAAAAATAAAAAAATAGATTATGAAAACTAAACCAAACATGTCCTAAATATTTGAAGGACAAAATTATCTTTTTACTAGCTAATCCACAAGAGGGCGTTTCCAGGGACTGTGTATCCCATCCTTCCCCCAGGACTAGATAGTCTCACATATAGGAGATTAACAGTTCGATTGGAATATAAATCTAGCCTACAATATTTTTAACCAAACAATGAACTACTCGATATGGTGGATATGAAGTCCAATCTCTTTTTTCAATCTTTCTAAACAAACACCTACATGTTAACAAAAGCCTTGTTTTATTTCATTTGGTAATGTTATACAAATAAGAATTAGGTTGAGTTTCTCTCATGTTGCAATCTCAACATGATGAAATCTCAGTATGAGAGAACTTTAGGGGCCTATAGGGCCTATCATAAGTCTTGTTTCGATGATCTGAACCGTTCATTTTGTAGGGTCCCAAATGCATATTATCCATGAAAAAAATTAATTTGATCTAATAAGCATAACTTTTTCATTTTATTACATTTGTCTCCAGAAAAATAGATAACAAATATATTTTTGAAATAGACCATCAATTTTTTTGCAGACAAATACAATAAAATAAAATATTACAGTTATCAGATTGACTTAAATTTTTTCATGAATGATATATATTGATGGCTCCACAAAATGAACGGTTCAGATTATCGAAATGAGACTCGTAATAGGCCTTACAAGCCTCTCAAGTTCTCTCATGTTGAGATCTCAACATGTTGAAAGCTTAACCCATAAAACTTTTAGGGGGAACTACATTATAGTAGGACAGAAAATTTTCTTTTACACAAACATGGAGGGTGTGCAAGTCACACTTACATTTCCACAGTTTTTTACTTGCATCCCATCACAAAATCATTTGCACCCCGTATATTTTTTAATTTTTTTTCCTCTCTCCGCTATACTGTAATTCTCCCAAAAATTTTATACAAAATGACACGATAGCCTATGGTCTTTTCATTTTTAGCTAAAACAGCCACTATTATGAGCAATGATTCTCTCCTTACCTTCTCTACTTGGTCCCCTCCTTTTTAATTTTTAATTTTTTTAATAAAGTGATCTGGGCTATTGGATTCTCTTAGGGTAAATCTTGACCATTGTAATAAGGGGGCCAAGTAGAGAAGACAATGAGAGGATCCTTGCTCCACTGTCATGCATTACAATTACAAATACCCACTATTATACCTTATAATTACAAATGTACCATTGCTATATCATTTTAAATATGTGGGGCAATTTGAGAACTTGCTAAAAAAGTAGATTTTTTTGACTTTTTAACTTTTTTACACAAAAAGGTCACCAAAAAACTAAAAAAGCTAAAAAATCAATTTTTTACCAACTTCCAAAACACCACACAATTTTTTACCAACTAAATCACTTTTCTATTTCATTTTAGTAAGTTCTGTGACTTGTTGAATTTTAAAGGGAAAATTACATTTTACCCTTTCAACTATTATTTCATATCACTTTATCCTTTGAATTAAAAATTGTAACACTTAGGGCGTGTTTGATTGGGGGGATAAGGGGGGGATTATTTACTATGCGGATTGTAATCCGCACAGTATATCTAATCCGATGTTTGTTTGTTTTTTAGTCCGCCGGATTCCATGTCCGGCCGGACTCCTAATTCCCCATATGGGGGATACCACTGTCCGGGGGGGGGTGTGGGATAGTATTGGTGGGATTATTTACTGTTTGGATTAGAGGGGTGAGATGACGATTTTGCCCATTTTCTTTGTGTTGCTGTTGTGTTTGATTGGACCATGAAGTGTTGGATATAAATATTGAAAAAATATATGTTTCAAACATTGAAAAAAAAACTGGTGCTAAAAAAAAATATTGAAAAAATTTATTTAATTTCATTTAATTATTTATTTATTTATTTATTTTGTTGAAATAATTTTTTATGGATATTTTATTGATGTTTTATTTTAAAATTTTGTTTATGTTTTATTTAATTTCATTATTTAAATTTAATAGATGTTTTATTTAATTTCATTTTTTGATTATTATTTTTTTTTAAACAAATTTATTTAAAATCTTAATTAAAAAAAATAATATATATTTTTATTGATATTTTATTTATTTATTTATTTTTAAAAAAAATAAATTTATTTAATTGTGTAAAAAATAAAATAAAATATTTTTTTATTTAATCTAACTAAAAATAATTAAAATATTAAAGATATGTTAAATATTGCTATTACTTAGTAAACAATTAAAAAAGGGTAAAATAGTCATTTGTTCATTTATTCTATCCAGTCCGTCCAACCAAACGTTGGATTCACTAAAAATAGTCCGGGGGATTCACAGTCCGGACATCTAATCCCATGAAAAAACAAACACAGGATACATATCCAATCCAACCAAATAGTCCGGGGGATTCCAATCCCAGGACTCAAGTCCGATGGATTCTAATCCCCCCTTTTCCAGTCCGTCCAATCAAACACACCCTTAACTCCCCTCATTAATTAAATATTTTGTTTTTCAATTTGCACCTTAATGGCAAAAATACCCTTTCAACTATAGGGGTAAATTACACTTTATGCCCTTAAACTATCACTCAATATCACTCTACTCCCTCAACTAAAAAAATTATTTAATACTAAAACTAAAATATAGTTTTTGAGTTTTTTTTTTTTTAAATTTCATATTTTTTGTTTTTTGCCAAAAAAAAAAATTAAATGTTCATCATTTTTTAAATAAAAAAAATTCACTAAAAACGAAAAATATTTAAAAAAATGATATATTTTTGTATTTCTCACTAAAAATTAAACAAAATAGACTGATAATGTCATTTTAGACATTCCATTCAAGATGTCATGTGTAAGACATATGTCATTTTTTTATCTATTTAAAAGCATAGTCTTAACAAAATATTTACATTATAGTAATTTATAATTCAAACTGACAATATTTTTTTAATTGAGAGGGTAAAATGATATTATGTGATAGTTAAAGGGGGTAAAATGTAATTTGTCCTATTGATAAAAGGATATTTCGTCACAAAGGTCCAAATTGGAAAAAAATCTATATATATAGTAGATGAAAGGAGTAATTCTATTTCCACACATCATTTACTCTCTGTGTACATACTTAATGAATTAAATTTTTATTATAATTTTACCATTAAACAAAATGATCACTATAGATATCAATACACAAAAAATATTAAAATTAATTTTATATATACACATCTTTGGGAACAAAAATTCTTAACGCACATCTTTTGAAAAAAAAAAATACGCTAAGGCCTACATTGTTCTTCTATTGTTTTTCACTCTCACCATTGTTGCACTCTATTTTACTCTCATCATTCTTGATTTGTGTGATGAAAGATTTACAAAATCATAAAAGTTTAAATTTAGAGAAGAATATGATTTTACAACCAATGCAACGATAAAAATATGATCTTTTATGTGTGGAAGTTTTTTTTTTTTTTTTTATAGCAAAAGAACTGCTATTCTTTTGTAAATTCAACTTCCATAGGATTGCGGAAAAAAAAAAACTAATGATGAAAACTTTTCGTATGATTTGTTTTAAGATTTTTTTGATCGCAATGAAAACTTACTACCATCGTTGATTACGAAGCCCCCTAAAAAAAAAAAGTTTTCAGCAACTTTTATCAATCTTTTCATTATTCTAACGCTATTAGCTCTGAAGAACTATTGAAAATGTGTTGGTGGATTGTTGGATGTGGACTTTTTTTTTTTAATATTCTAATTTTTTTTTTATTTATAGAATTGACCTATTTTTAAACTATTTGAGAAACTAACTTGCTTTGTGAAATTGCATTTCCAAAATGTAATTTTAAATTGAAATCGCATTTTGAACATGTAATTTCAAAAAATAGGTTCCCCAAATAGTTTAAAAAGTGAATCAATTCTCTAAATTGTTTCTTTTAAGAATATTTTTAAAAAAAATCTTGGATATGCCATTACTGTTGTGATGTGTGTAAATGCCTTTTGTGTGGTGTGTGTTTAAATTATGAGCTATGGATATATTTAGAACATTTAATGTGTGAAATGAGAAAAACATATTGTAACTAAATTAATAAGTGTATGAACTAAATGATGTGCACAAAGTATAAGCCTGTGTTTGGGAAGACAGTTTGAGGCCAAATTAGCCACATACGAACAAAAGTGGCTAATTCAGCCACATGGAGACAAAAGCATGGCAACAACCATTTCATAGGTAAATTTATAAAACTACCCCCACATGAAAGGGGCTAATTTAGCCTCAGCGTCAGAAATATTCAAAGTAAAAAAAAAAAACCTTTTTCCAAAAAACATCTTTTCCCAAAAAAAGCAAAGAAAGTTGAAAAAAAAAAATTAAAACATTTTTTTTTGTTTTTTGTTAAAATATTTTATAAAAATAAATTCGAACTCTATTTTATAAAAATATTTTTCAAATATTTTAATTTTTTTGTTATATATTTGGTTATGATTTGAGTGTAAAGTTGTGAAAGTAGTATGGAGTTTCGAATTATGTGTTTGGTTATGAGTTTTAACAATAATTTATTAATTGAGTTTTATTTTATGTGTTTGATTACGATTTGAGTGTAGAGTTGTTTTTAAGTTTAAAATATTAACATTTTAAATTATTTAAATTTTTATGATTTAAATTTTTTGAATATTTATTTTAAATCTTTGCTTATTAAATTATTTACATTATTTACATTATTTAAATATTTAAAATAAAATTAAAATTAAAACTAAATTATTTAAAATACACAGGACAATAAAATAAAACCTCACTTTTTATCATTTCACATAAAATGAAAAAAAAAATAAAAATAAAATAAAAAACACATGAAAAAACCATTTGCAAAAAAAAAAAACTTAAAATACATAAATTATTTTAAAAAAAATACGTCTCATTCAAAAATATTTAAAAAATTACAAAAACGTAAATTCAAAAAAAAAAAAAGTACGACAAAAATACGCCTCATCCAAAAAGATTAAAAAAAAAAAAAAAACAGAAATTACCGTTTGCCATGTAATGTATAAATAAATAAAACACATGAAAACCCATTTTTGAAATATAAAAACAAATTAATGTGTACGAATTAAAAAATGACAAAAACGTAAATTAAAAAAAATAACGAGAAAAATACGTCTCATTAAAAAATATTTAAAAAAAACATAAAAACATAAATTACCATTCGCGACGTAATTTAAAAATAAATAAAACACATGAAAACTCATTTTTGAAAAATAAAAAAAATTTATTGTATACCAATAAAAATAAAAAAGATAAAAAAAAATACGCCAAATCCAAACCCAAAATAAAAAATTTAAGTAAAATACGCAAAATCGAAACCCAAAATAAAAAAAATAAAAAAAATAAAGCAAAATACGCCAAATCCAAACCCAAAATATAAAAAAAATTAAATTTTTTAAAGGAAAATACGCCAAATCCAAACCGAAAAAAAATAATAATAATAATTTAAACAATTTCGGTCCTGTACATAGCATTGACGTGGAGGACCATTTGAGTGTGAGTTGCCATGAGAATCATGTGTCAAGGGCAGTTTGGTAATTTTCCATAAAGACACCTCACCAAAAAGCCAAAAAATCAAAAAAGTCAAAAGTCCTTCCCAAACCAGGCTTTTTAGCCCCAGGTTAAAATAGCCAAAAAAGTCAAAAAGCCAACTCATTTCCCAAATGGAGGCTAAATGATATGTAGAAATAGAATTACCCAGATGAAAGGGATTAAAGTGATAATCGTTAATAGTTGAGGGGGTAAATGTAATGTAGCCTCTGTTTGGAAAGATGGGTTAGATTGGGTTTAGGGCTATTTTAACTACAAAAAGACAAAATAGGCTTTTCAATTCAATAAGATAAAATATTGCATCCAACGCATAATCATTACATTCTTTCTCTCACAAAAAATAAAAAAAGCCAAAAAACCTTTCCCAAACGAGACTTTTTAGCACTAGGCTAAAATAGCTAAAAAATCAAAAAGCTAACCCACTTCCCAAACGAACCTTTATCCAATTCTAAATAACAAACTAAAAATAAAAATTTATCAAATACATCTAATTCAACCAACATGTTAAGATAAAGAATAATGCTATATGCACCAACTAGTATCCTAACTAGTGTATCAATTGATAACGTAGCATAATTTAAGATGTTTTTGATATTTGTAATTTGTATAGTGAGTGAGGTCAATAATAATATCATAACTAGTGTTGGTCCAGTAATTAGTATACTAATTGATGCATATAGTACAACCAATATAATAAAAAATAACAAATTTCAAGATAAATTAATACAACATTAATGCAGATTAACAAGTTAAAAATATAAAAAGTTTATAAATTCTACACAAATTAATACAAGACAATTGTTAGCCTTGTATACCTTTGATGCAAAACTGACAACTAATGGTGGTAATAGTTTACTGAGTTTGTTTTTTTTCATATTCTTAAAAAAAAAAAAATTTATAGAATTAACTCCCTTTTCAAATTATTTAAGAAATTAACTTCTTTTTGAAATCGTATTTTGAAAATGTGATTTTAAAATTGAAATTATATTTTCAACATGTAATTTCACGTTGAAATCGCATGTTGAAAGTACAATATATCTTAGTGAAATCTATCTCATCATAAATTGTATTTTCAAAATATAATTTCAATTTAAAATTATATTTTCAAAATACGATTTTAAAAAACAGGTTAGTTTTCCAAATAATTTGAAAAGTGGGTCAATTCTCTAAATTGTTTTTTTTTTAAGAATATTATTTTAAAAAACCCATACTTTACTCATTTCCAAAATAAATTTATGTGATTTTCTTTTCCAAAAATTGTTTTTAAACTGTTTCTTTTTCCCTCTTTTTTTTTTTTTTTTTTGTCTTTAGTAAATAATTTCATATTTTAGTTAATTTATTTTAGATATACTAAGGCCTCATCATTTTAGTCGATTTTTTTGTTTTTTTACCAAAAAAAAAAAAAAATTGTAGAAAAATAAAAAAATAATGTGACAATTTATAATAATCTTTGACTAAAACAATGATTTCCAAACAAAGCCTTAATCTAAATGTTTATAATAATAATAATAATAATAATAATAATAATAATAATAATAATAATAATAATATGAAAAAAGTCCACAAAAGGGAAAAAATTCGTAAAAAAATACATACATATTTTTGTTTGGATATTTTTTTTTAATTTTTAGCAATTTTTTTTCATGTTTCATTTATTTTATTTTATTTAAAAAAAAACAATTTAGATTAAAATAATAATAATAATAATGTTTTAGATGGAAAAAATAAAATGTAATGGGCCTCCGTTTGGGAAGTGGATTAGCTTTTTGGTTTTTTTGTTTTTTTGGCTATTTTAGCCTGGGCTAAAAAGCTTGGTTTGGGAAGGGCTTTTTGATTTTTTGACTTTTTTTGTGAGAGAAGAGTGTAATAATTATGGGTTAGATGTGATATTTTGTTTGTCATGGCTAAAATAGTCTGTTTTGTCTGTTGTGACTAAAATAGCCACAAAAGCCCTTGCCAAACGGACGCTGAAGCAGTTTTGAAAGTAACAATAATTAAAATATTAAAAAAAATCTTTAAAAACAAAACAAAAACGGTGATACTACATGCATCAATTAATATACTAATTAATATATCGATTCTAGTTATGACATTATTATTGATCTCAATCATTAATCCTATTATAAATATCAAAACATTTTTAAATTATGTCATATTATGTATTGGTATAATAATTAATACACTAATTAATATATATATATATCATTATTCAAATAAAAATGATTTAAAAACAGTTTTGAAAAATGAAATCAAATAATAATTAATTCCCCGAATACCAAGATGAACGGTGAAACAATCATACGCGTGAAAAGAGGATTTGTATCGTCAAAAAAAAAAAGAAAAGAGGATTTGTACCGTCGGGATTAGGCGCATGCATTCGTGCACGCTTGGGCTCGTCTATCCATAAGAGAAAAACTAGAGATAGAGCGAGAGATATGATTTTTGAGATATGATGTTGATAAATATTATTAGGATAAATTAAATCGGAGAGATTCTCTCTCGTCAGTATCCGATTGGACGGTGTTATTTGATTTTTGAGTGGGTTCATTATGGAGCTTTTAGGGTATTTTGAGAAGCAGTTTTGATTTATAGCTCGAAATTTAAAGGCTCGAATTTGGCTCGTTTTGATGTTTCTCTTTTTTCTTTTTTTTCTTTTTTTTTTCTTTTTTTCCTTTTCCTGTTCTGAAACAGAGAGGATGGAGATGAAGAAGAAGAAGAAGAAGAAGAGAGATGGAGCAGGGAGACATCATCATCAACAACCAATCATCAACAACCAAAATCAAAAAACAACACAACAACTATTCAAATCATCATCAACAATAACAAACCAAACACAGATCTAGTCTGTAGATCAACACACAGATCATCAACAATAACAAACCAACTATTCTGTTCAAAACAACCATTTCGAGCCGTCGTCGAAATCAACACACAGATCATCAACAATAACAAACCAACTATTCTGTAGATCTAATCCCATAAAAAAATGGTTGTTTTTTGTTCAAAATCAAAATTAAAAAAAAAAAACAAACCAAACACAGATCTATAGATTTACATCGTTGCCATCGTCGACCGTTCCCAGCCGTCGCCAGCTCTCTCTCTCTGTCACCATCGCCGACCGCCGCCAACTCTCTCTCTCTCTCTCTCGCCATCGTCGACCCCTCTCTCTCTCTCTCTGTTTGCCCTCCCGCTCTCCCTTCTCTCGCTTTCTCTCACACTCTCTCTCCCTCCCTTGTTTCAGATATAAAACGAAAAAAAATGAAAATAAAATTACAAAACGACACCGTTTTGAAAAATCGGGCCAATCGGGCCAATCGAGCCTTGCAACTTTCGAGCTACCAACCTTTATTCTAAGTAGCTTTTTATCTAATTTTTAGCTTTTTATTTATTTTAGGTTATATCATTTTATATATTTTTTATTCATAAAAAGATAAAATAGATTAAAAAATTTAAAAAGTCAATTTTTTACCAACTTTCTAAAACACTATTTTGTTTGGAATATGGGTTAAATTTTTGAATTTTTTATTTTTTGGTTCTTAAAGGAGACCTTAGTTTTAGATTAAAAAGTTTCGTTTGAGATAAATTTTTTGGTTTTTTAATTTATTTTTGTATAAGAAAAAATAAATTGATTATGATTTAGATATAATATCTTGTCTTATTTAATTAAAAAGTCTATTTTATTTTTTTGTGATTAAAATAGTCCCAAACTAATCCAAACCTTCTTGCCAAACATAGTCAGCATTTATATCGGTAATTTGAACCATCACGTTGAATACTTTATCATTATAAAAAATTATATTAATTGAACATTGATAATTATTGTAAAAAAATATGATTTTAAAAATAAATTATTGAGACAAATATAACTTGATCAAATGATTATTGATATTTGATTAATATAATTTTTTTCCAAAGATGAAATACTTAACAAACTCTATATATTGAATGTAGGGTTGTAAATGAATAGAATCGTTTGTCAACAAGTGCGAGCTCAACTCGGTAAAAGCTTATTCAAACTCGATTTATTAAATTTTTTTTACATTCGAGTTTGAGCTCGTTAAATTTTCAAATAAAATGTTTAGACATACTAAAGTTTAGCTCATAAACTAGGCTCATTAGTTGCCTCATTTAACATTTATTATTTATATATTAAATAATTTAAAATATATATAGAAAATAAGATAAATATGTTATTTATATATTTAAAAATAAAAATTAATTATAGATAGTACATTCATATAACAGTGGTGATAGATATTATTATTTTGGTAAAATATTAATTTTTTTTAGTATGTTTATATATATATATATAGATATTGTATATAAAATTGTATAATTAAAATTTTAATTGTAACTTTAGCCTCATACGCAAGTATGAATTTATAAAGTTTTTTTGGCTCGTTAAGGTTTGAGCTCGAGTCAAACCTAAGCCAACTTTGCTCGAGCTCAGTTCGTTAAATTTTTATTGAGTTCGAGTTTGAACTTGTTAAAATATTAATAAATAAGCTCAAACATATTAAAACTTGACTTAGCTCGACTCGGCTAGTTTGCAGCCTTAATGATTTGAATTATCGATATAAGCTCAATGGTGGGTCAACGAACGCTCAACAACAATCTCCAATTGAAAAATCTAACTAAAGAGAAGCCTCCCCTATCTATCTATACTAGGCCTGTAAATGGATCGGATTCGGATCGGATCTGTCAAAATTCGAATCCGATCCGATTAAGACAAACTTGAATCCGATCCGAATCCGTTTAGCTTATATCCGATTATAGATATCCGAATCCGAATCCGATGATTTTAGATATCCGATCCAATAATCCGAATCCGATCCATTTATTTATTTATTGAGCTACAATTTCATGTAATTTGGAAAAAAATTTCATTTGTATTTTTTTATTCAGATCGAGAATAATCGGATCGGATTATCGGATTATCGGATCGGATCGGATTTTTCCATATTCAATCCGTTTAATAAACGGATTAAACGGATTCGGATTATCGGGTCGGATTCGGATTAAATCCGATCCATTGACAGCCCTAATCTATACTATATATTAAGCAAAATGGGATTTTTAACCCCCAAGGCCTATGGGAGCTTCAATATGGCAATCCTAATTTTCTAATTTTTTATTTTTAAAAAAAAAAAAATTAACCTCAGCATTTATTAACTTCTTTCAACCCACAAGACTTTTTGACTTCTTTTATAATTACTATAGTACCTTTTCCAAAACAAATAATTTGTATATTAAAAAAAATTAAAAACAAATATAAATATCTATATCTATATCTGTCTATTTATTTATATCTATCTCTAACCCACAAGTTTTGTGGGAGTTCCAATATCTGAACCTTAATTTCTTAATTTTTTTTATATTTTTTGACAAAAAAAAACTTAGCACTTATTAAATTCTTCAAAGTCTTTTTAACTTCTCCAATACACACACTCTTTTTAACTTTTCACATACCTATTGCAAACAGTGAGTCTCCTTTTTGTTTTCTCCTTCTTGACTTCTCACTTCTACACTTTCAACTTCAGTGATCACGTATGCAAACAGTAACTCTTCTTTTTGTTTTTTCCTTCTTGACTTTTCTTTTTGTTTACTGTTTTAATATTGCAGTTAGATAGCGCATAAAAATATTTGTGATTTGTCTAACGAATAAAAAATTATAATTTGATTTTTTTAATATGATTGAAGTTAGATAAATATAAACCCTCACAAAGAGAAAAATATGATTATAATTAGTTGAATGATTCTTTTTTTTTAATGTAATTGTAGTTAGTTTAATAGTTTTTTTTCATTTATTTATTTTATTATATGAAAAATGTGATGTGATTGTACTTTGTTCAAAGACTATTTTTTTTTAATATGATTGTTGTAGTTAGTTCAATGATTTTTTTTAATGTTATTTAATCTTTTTATTTACTATTTTAATTTTATTTTTGATTTTTTAATATGATTGAAGTTAAATAAATATAAATCAGAGAAAAATGTGATTATAATTAGTTAGTTCAATGTTTTTTTTTTTAATGTTATTTAATCTTTTATTTACTATTTTAATTTTATTTTTAAAATGATTGAAGTTAGATAAACATAAACACTCACAAAGAAAAAAATGTGATTGTAGTTAGTTCAATGGTTATTTTTTTTTAATGTGATTGTAGTTAGTCAATGTTTTTTTTTTTCATTTATTTATTTTTTTTATTATGGAAAAAATGTGATGTAATTGTAGTTTGTTCAATGGTTCTTTTTTTTAATGTGATTTAATCTTTTATTTACTGTTTTAATGGTTTTTCTTTACAATTATTTATGAAAAAAATATGATTGTAGCTAGATAGCATAAAAATATTTGTGATTTGATTTGATTTTTTTTGTGATTTGATTTGATTTTTTGTGATTCTATACTATATATTAAGCAAAATGGGATTTTTAACCCCGAAGGCCTGTGGGAGTTTCAATATCTCAATATGAATTTTTCAAATTTTTAATTCAAAAAAAAAAAAAAAAACTCAGCATTTATTGATTTGGTCAAAATTCTCTGATTAGCATTTATTAACTTTTTTCAATTCACATGTTTTTTCATATGCCTGCATTATTGATTTAGTCAAAATTCCCTGATCAGCATTGAAAATCCCCTCAAACAAATAATTATAGTTACAATCCATGTATATTTACTGCAGTACCCTTTTCAACTTCTCTCATACACTATGATTAGTGATAAGATTGTCAAATTATTTTTATAAAAAATCTTTAAAAACATAATTCATATATTTAAAAAAATCTAAAACAAATATAAATATCTATAATTATCCTGTGCATAGCACAGGTGATAGGCTAATATATTATATAAGGAAAATAGGATTTTAGGGAGAAGTCTTGTGAGAGTTTCAATATCTCATATTAATTTTCTTGATTTTCTTAATTTTAAACAATTAATAAAATCTCTATTGGCTAATTTTTACTTAATAATATCACATCGGAAAAGAAGAAAAAAAAAAAGTTATTTTACTTATATAAAATGAATCTTATACTCCCATGTTTCAATATCTCATACTAATTTTCTTGATTTTCTTAATTTTAAACAATTAAGAAAATCTTCATTGACTAACTTTTAGTAGATAATCCCACATCGGGAGAAGAAAAAAAAAAAATGAGTTGTTTTACTCATATAAAGTGAATCTTATACTCCCATCTCATTTAATATTGTAGTGTTGTGTATGTTTCAATTTAATATAGTTTAAATTTTAAAAATTTTAATTAATTAATTTTTGTGCAACTTGGTTAGTCTTTTGAGTTAACCGATTAGGCTAAATCATTTTTTATTTGATTGATTAGTTGGTTTAACCGTGATTTTAGCAGTTTCTATCAAAGTATATTGATTAGATTTGTTTTATTCAAAATAAACTAAAGATTGATCTAATTAAAGATTGAAAGACTGAGATTGCTTGATTAGAAATAAACTTTCCGTCCAAATAATTGTTAACTTTTATTTTATAATCTCGCATAAGAAAAAGAATAAAAAAGTGAGCTATTTTACTTATATAAAGTAAATCTTAGTAATGTAATATTGTATATACTTCAATTCAAGATAATTTAAATTTTAAAATTAAAATAACATTTAAAAGTTTTAATTTATTAATTTTTGTATAAATTGGTTGGTCATTTGACCTAACCAATTAGCCTAAACCATTTTGGATGTTTGACCGATTCACCGGTTTAATCACGATTTCTCACACTAATTTTATAAATTTTAAACAATTAAAAAAAATTCATTGGCTAACTTCCATAACCATAAAAAAATAAAACTCTAATTAGTTTATGATTTTATAATCCCACATCGGGAGAAGAAGAAAAAGCAAAAGCAAAAGCAAAATCAAAATTTGTTTCACTATCTATATATTATATAAGAAAAATATGATTTTTAGTGAGGAGCCTTATGACAGTTTCAAAATCTCATACTAATTTTCTTAATTTTAAATAATTAAGAAAATCTCTGTTGGTTAGTTTTTATTTGCTAACCCCACATCGGAAAAAGAAGGGAAAAAATGAGTTGTTTTACTCATATAAAGTGAATCTTATACTCCCATGCTTCAATATCTCATATTAATTTTCTTAATTTTAAACAATTAAGAAAATCTCCACTGGCTAGCTTTTATTTGATAATCACACATTGGGAAAAGAAAGAAAAAAATGAGTTATTTTACTCATATAAAGTGAATTTTATACTTCAATCCATTTAATATTGTAATGTTATGCATGTTTCAATTCAATTAGGGATGGCAATTTGAAACTGACCCAATGGGGGACCCGATCCCTCAACCCCGATCTGAACGGGTTTTCTCCGAAAAATACCCCCGACGGGACGGGGATGGTATTCAAAAATCAATCCTCTATCAATTTCAGGGCGGGGATGGTGATAAGTGTCCAATCCCCAACCCGGCTTGGCCTAGCCCGACCTCGTTTGTCCCCCGAACTAATATATATATAATATACTTTTTTTTATTATCTGTTTTGTTTCTATCTCTCTCATTTCATCTCTCATTTCATCTTTTTGTTTCATTTCATAGCTGCTTCTCTCTCTCTTCCTTCTACTCTCTCTCTCTTTCTCTTCCCTCTACTCTCTTTCTTCCTCATCGTCAGAGAAGCCACCTCCGATTAGGACGACGGTCCGTCTCTAACGACGCTACCTCTGACTACAACGACAACGACAACGACGACGACGATGAGCGCCTCCGACGACGAGCAGAGAAATGTGAGAACGACGAGCGCCACCTCTGACGACGCCACCGTCTCTTTACTCAAATCTTCATATCTATCTATCTATCTCTATATATATATATCTCTCTCTTTCTTTCTTTCTCTCTTTACTCAGATCTCTTCTTCTTTGATGTTGATGATGTTGTTTGATGTTGTTGATCTCTCTCCCTTTCTGTTTGTTTTTTTTTTTTTTTTAGTCCGGGCAATTTCGGGGTCGGGTTTGGGGGCGGGGACGGGGACGATGATAGGTTCCCTGCGGGGATTGGGGCCGGGGACGGAAAAAATTTTACCATCAGAGATTGGGGACGGGGAGTGTGATCCCCGGCCTTGCCCCGCCCCGTTGCCATTCCTAAATTCAATATAGTTTGAATTTTAAAAGTTTTAATTAATTAATTTTTGTGTAACTTTTGGTTTTTGACCTAGCTGATTAGGATAAATCATTTTGGTTTAATTGATTCGTTGGTTTAACCGCAATTTTAGTAGTTTTATCAAAATATATTGATTAGATTTGTTTAATTCGAAATAAATTAAAAATTGATCTAATTAAAAATTGAAAGACTTTTATTTTATAAATAAACTTTTCGAAATAAATTAAAAATTGATTTAATTAAAGATTGAAAGACTTGATTAGAAATAAATTTTTCGTCCAAATAATTATTAACTTTTATTTTATAATCTCATATTGGAAAAAGAAAAAAAAAAGGTAAGTTGTTTCACTCATATAAAGTGAATCTTAATAGTGTAGTATTATGTATACTTCAATTCAAAACAGTTTAAATTTTTAAAATTAAAATAACATTTAAAAATTTTAATTAATTAATTTTTGTATAAGTTGGTTGGTCATTTGACCTAATCGATTAGGTTGAACCATATTGGGTTTGATCGATTCGCCGGTTTAATCACGATTTCTAATACTGATTTTATTAATTTTGAACAATTTTAAAAATTTCTATTGGCTAACTTTCATTTAATCATATAAAAACAAAATTCTAATTGTTGATTTATTTTATAATCCCACTTCGGGAGAAGAAGAAAAAACAGAGTTTGTTTTACTTATATAAAGTAAATATTATATTCACTTTTAATATTGTAGTCTTGTGCAAAATTTAGTTCAAAATAGTTTAAATTTTAAAATAAAAAATTCTAATTAGTCTATGATATAATTTATTTTATAATCGCACATCGGAAGAATAAAGAAAAAATGAATTATTTCACTTATATAAAGTGAATCTTATACTCTCATTTAATATTGTAGTGTTATGCATATTTCAATTCAAGACAGTTTAAATTTGAAATGAAATTTTAAAGTTTTAATTAATTATTTTGTGTAAGTTGGTTGATCTTTTGACCTAGTCAGTTAGGCTGAATCATTTTTTGTTTGACTAATTCGCTGGTTTAACTACAATTTTCGTAGTTTTATCAAAATATATTGGTTGAATTTATTTGACTTGAAATAAACAAAAGATTGACTTGATTAAAGATTGAACGATTGATTGCTTGATTGGAAATAAACTTTCTGCCCAAAAATTGTTAATTTTTATTTTACAATCTCACATCGAGAAAATAAGAAAAAAGTGAGTTGTTTCACTTATATAAAACGAACCTTATGTTCCTATTTAATATTGTAGTGTTGTACATGTTTCAATTCAAGATAGTTTAAATTTTAAAATTAAAATAACATTGAAAAATTTTAATTAATTAATATTTATATAAATTGCTTGGGCTTTTGATCTAACCGATTAAGCTCAACCGTTTTTTGTTTAACTGATTTGTTGGTTTAATCGTGATCTTAGCGGTTTTATCGAAATATATTGGTTATATTTGTTTGATTTGAAATAAATTATAAATTGATCTAATTAAAGCTGAAATGACTGATATTGTTTGATTCGAAATAAATTTTCCGCCTGAACAATTTTTAATTTTTATTTTACATAATCCCATATTAGGAAAAGAAGGAAAAAAGTAAATTATTTCAGTTATATAAAGTGAACATATATTTTCATTTAATATTGTAATATTGTGCACATTTCAGTTGAAAATAGATCAAATTTTAAAATAAAATAAAATTAAAAAGTTTTAACTAATTAATTTTTGTATAAGTTAGTTAGTATTTTGACTGATTTTAACAATTTTATCAATATATATTATTTTATTTTAAAAGGTATGTTTAAGTTTTATGACAAATTTTAATATAGAATAAACTAAAACTAAAAAAATTATAAAATAAAATTTATTTTTATTTTATCATAAATATATACATTTTAATTTATTTTAATTTTTTTTATCTTTTCCAATTAAATTATGACAACTGCAATATCTATTCTAATAAAACAGTTAAAATTTAATTCATTCTAAATTATTTCTTTATACTTTTTAAATAAATTTTATATTATTATTTAATTTTAAAATTATTTTTAATTATTGATTTACGGGTTCATATACTAGTTGTAAATATGTCCCTTAACATTTATTTAAAATACTGATTATTTCTTATAATTTTTTAAAATTATAAATATCTTATTATTATAATTTTTTATTTAAAACAATTAACAAAAAAATTATTTAACTTCTCTTTTATATAATATTGAATTATTAAGTAAAATATATTTAGGGGTTGTTTGGGATGATCTAAATAAGTGCACTTTTTGTCTTTTTACGAAAAGATGTGCAGAAAAATAGAGAGGTGATGTGATGGAAAAAAGATAAAAAGATAGATTATATAGGGGATGCCAAACCACCCCTTATAATATTATTATTAAATTTATTAATTAATTTAATAATTTAGTAATAAAAATGATAATTTATTATCTGATTAAAAACTAAATGGATGAAATATAATGGCACTAAATTTCCTGGCACTAATGGCACTAATTTCTATATCAGGTAAAAAAAAAAAAAATAAATAAAATAAAGTTACCAAAACAGGAAATTAGTGCCAGGAAATTTAGTGCCACAAATCATTTTTCTTTTTAAAATTAATAAGAAAAATGATTTGTGGCACTAAAACTGTTGGCACTAATGGCACTAATTTCCTGTTTTGGTAACTTTATTTATTTATTTTTTTTTCTTCACCTGATATAGAAATTAGTGCCATTAGTGCTCAACAAATTAGTGCCACAAATCAAAGCCCAATTAATAAATATACGATCTTGTTTGAAAAGTCAGTACAAATAATTAAAAAATTACAATAAATTAGCATATGTATATTTTTTTTAAGGGCTTTGATTTGTGGCACTAATTTGTTGAGCACTAATGGCACTAATTTCTATATCAGGTAAAGAAAAAAAAAAAAACAAAACAAAGTTACCAAAATAAGAAATTAGTGCCATTAGTACCTACAGCTTTAGTACCACAAATTATTTTTCTTTTTTTAAAAGTAATCTAAAATATCGAATTTCGAAACGAGTTAAGATGTGGTCAAACTATAGTTTAATGCCTACCATGCACGCGAGGTCGTACGGGATTCGGGTGCGAATTACTAAGGATACGGCTGGGTTCCACGTGGCTGCATGAGGAGGGTTTTTGGGGATTTGATTGTGGGTCCACTGTCCGCTGCGGTCATTGCGGACGCGTAGCCGCCAGTGTGTGGCGTGCCTTCTCCTTCTGGTTACCTTGTTTTTTTATTACTGTTAACCGCGACTTCGTACCTCTTTTTTTTTTTTGAACGAGCGACTTCGTACCTTTTTCTCATCATTTTACTTACATTTCTGGTAGGTCCTTCAAGTTTGCTTAATTCTTCTGCTCCACTAAACATATCTTTTGTTAGTTTTAGGCCCCGTTTAGCAACTTTTAATTTTAGTCAAAAAAAAAATTAAAAAGTCATTATAAATTATCACATTATCTTCTTTATTTTTTTTACATCTTTTCGTAAAAATTTAAAAAATTATTAAAATAACATATTCTCAAATGAGTCCTTATTAGATTTTTTTTAGGGTACTGCAGTAACTATACATAGATTATATCTATAATTATTTGTATGAGGGGATTTTAAACCTGATCAGGAGATTTTGACCAAATCAATAAATGCAGGCATGTGGAAAGACATGTGGATTGAAAAAAATGCTGATCAGGAGATTTTGACCAAATCAAATAATGCTGAGATTTTTTTTTAAAATAAAAAATAAAAAATATAGAAAATTGAGATTAGTATATTGAAGCTCCCACTGGCCTTGTGAGTTAAAAATCTCATTTTGCTTAATATATAGTATAGATATGAATTAAAAAAATTTATTACTCCCTTCATTTTAAAATAAAACTCTCTGTCCCAAATTAATAGTCCCTTTTGGAGAATTCAACTTTTTTTAGTAGTACAATTATTGTACTTAAAAAAATGAAAATTACCCTTTGATAGTACATTTTTTGGGAAATATCAATGTCATAATTATACTTTTTATGTTGTTAATGAATTTAAAAGAGGGGCAAAATTGAAAATTTATATTAATTTTGTACTTGACTTTTAAAAAGGAACTAATGTTTTGGGACAATAAAAAATGGAATAAAGGATTAATATTTTGGGATGCAGGAGTAATCTTTTGGGTGGAATTTAACTTTTTTAATAGTATAATTATTATATTTAAAAAATAATTTTTCAAAATTAACCTTTGATAGTACATTTTTTTTGAAATATAAATTGTCATAATTATGCTTTTTGTGTTATTAATGAATTTAAAAGAAGGATAAAATAGCAAATTCATATTATTTTAATTCTTGATTTTTGAAAAATGACTAATATTTTGGAATAATAAAAAATAAAATAAGGGGCTAATATTTTGAAACGAAATAAGTATATTCACCATATATTTTATTTCAATTATTTGAATTATTCATTTTGTAAATTTTCAATAAATTTCACTCATAATTAGATTGGTCTTTTCATTTTATCTAGTTTTTGTAATAAAATAAAATAAAAATTACAATTATTAAATTAACTTAATTGTGCCCTACTATAATGAAATTGTACTTTTGAAACTTGGAGTAAATACAAGTACTTCATAATTTTATCATAATTATATTAATTTGTTTATTTTTATTTTTAAAATAAGACTAAATAAATCAAAACTAATGCAAACAAAGTGAAGACATAAGTACAAATAAGAACAATATATATTTCAATACAAAAAAATATCTTAAGTAACAAATTATTAATGAAAATTGAATTTAAGTAAAAGAGTCTAACGTAATTATATTAAAATTATAAGATTGGATATATTTTTTTCAAATGTGAAGTCAATCTAATTTATCCAAAATTATATATATATACATATATATATATATATTTCATTTATATAGAATTAACTGAAGTAAATTACTGATAGTGGTGTAAAAGTGAAATATACACTCTATTTGTTTGAGCGAAAAATATTTCTAATAGTTTTACCAATAAGGAAGGAAGAAGCAGAGATTGAGGAAGCCTAAGCTCACTCGACCATAGGGTAAAGTCATATGAACGAGAGCGGACGATTCCTCGCTTCTTCTTTTTTGGGGAATGGCTGCAATCACAAGAGAATTTAAGGGTAAAGCCGCTCACCCTTGATCAAGCTAGTCAGTAATGAAGCCAATCTCTCTATTAAGGTTAAGTTTGGTATATACAAAATAATTCATCTTTTTATCTTTTTATTTTTTTTTATCACATCACCTCTCTACTTTTCTACACATCTTTTTATAAAAAGACAAAAAGTACACTTATTTAGGTCATCCCAAACAACCCCTAAATCAATCCCAGTGGTGAACTCCCGAACGAGAGATAGAAGCCCTCTCATTTCACTTATTGAGTAGGGTTTCAAAAAAAAAATTAAATTTTCTAACGTTTGGTACAATAAAAATTGAAAGTTAATAGAAAATATTTGCACAAATTTCACTTTATCCCCTTATGTTTTTGCCTATGTACAGATTACTCCCTGTAATTTGTGGGCTCAAGTATATTGTTAAACATTCTGTCCAACTTAACAGTAAGGGTGTAACACATGTCAAACGTAAGGGGATTATATACTATTTTTAAATTTCAATGAAAAAAATCATACTTAGAATAAAACACAGAAAGTTAAAGTGCATTTTGTCTCGCAAATAAATAAAAAAATATTCGTAATTTACACACTTATGTTAGCTATATACAAAGGCATTTTCATCTTCTTATTTTTTTTTTAATTAAATTGTTAACAGGTTTAACGGTACATTTCAGTTCATCACAAACTACAATGGGGCTATGCGATTATTTCTAAATGAGAATGGAATAATCCACACATGGGCCAAATAACCAGGTGTAAAGTGAAATTTGTCCCATATATTTTTTATGGTTAACAAAAAATAAATCTAGATGAAAATGATTTTTTTCAAAATGTAAAAAAATATTTTCTATAACAATACCACCCTGCCATCATCGCCGTCATTACCTCCACCAACACACCACCACCATCATGACTACAACCACCATCATTGCCATTGCTACCGCTACAATCATCACCCCCACCACCACCATCACCACCACCACCACCATTGCCTCATTGGTCACCACTATATCACTTCCACCTTACCACATCTACCTTTGTTCTATCGTTTACCACTCTACCACCACTAATATAATTATTATATATTAATGTAATCAAACATAAAAAATACTAACATTTTTTACTCAAATTATTTTTTAAACTTTTTTTTTTATAAAAAATATTTTTTTTATATAAAAATATTTGAGTAATTTATAAATACATTCCTTTAGATTCGTTTAAAATACGAATTACCTCTATAGTTTAAAAAATTATAAATACTCCCTTATCTGAATTTTTTATTTAATAGAACTAATTAAAAAAATAAAGTTTTTAACAGTTCTCATATATAATAAAATTATCTTAATTAAATTGAAATAAATTTTTAATATCATTAAAAACTATTAATTAATTTGATGATTTATTAATAATAAAAAGTCAATTATTATCAAATTAAAAATTTTATAGGATCAGATATAATTTTCAAAGTTACAAAAAATAATTAGAAAAATTAGTAAAACATTTATCTCTAACTTTGTGTAGTAGGAGAAGCCCAAATTTTTTTTTTATTAACTAAGGTCCCTCGATAAAATTTTTCTGTGATTATATCAGAGAAATTTTGAAATTTTTGTGAAAATTGAAATTTCTCTATAAAAATTAAAATTTCTCTGTGAAAATGTAGAAAGACCCTAACTATATAAAAATATTATATATCGTTTATATTATAAAATTTGAAAATCAGAAATTTAAAAAAAGAATTCTCCAAAATAATTCGTATTTTAAGTAAATTGTAAAAAATATATTTTTAATTTACCCAAAATATTTACTGCAGGAACAAAAGGAACAATGGCACTGTTTGTTACAGTTTTGGGTGATTATAATTTATTTTGATTTGAGAATATGTACCAGACTGTTTAGTGGAGCTTTTGTTTATAGCTTATTCAGCGGAAATAATTTAAATAAGTTAAAAAAACTAAGTGGTTGTTTGGCCTGTGCTAAAATAGCACATTATTCTATTTAAGTCACATCACTTTTTTACTACATCACTTCAAACTCAATTCATATTTTATATTTTTTCATAAAAAATTAAAATGTATACTAATCTAATATTTTTCAAGCAACTCCTAATTATTTAAAAATTAGAATAAGAGTGTTTTTAAATTCTATTTTTCAAATAACAACTTTTAACTTAAAAAAAAAAAATCCAGTATTGGGTTAGAGTGAAATATTATTAGAGGTGATTGATTGGGCATGGGGTCAACTCAACTCAACTCAACACCCGTGTTATAAAGTTGTGAGATGCGAAGTGTATCAGTAATTCAGTACCCATAATTGCCGTGTGCCGTGAAGGGAATGAATGAATTAGATTCCGACTGCGACGTGGAACCTTGCATTTGCAGTAGTACCTGTACTACCTACTACTACCTACCCCATCCTCATTTACTTTCCAAAACGACCACGTCTCTTACCCTCCTCTTTACAGCTCCTTTATTGTACTGATCCTTGAATTAGGTGGACAATGAACATGGCCAGCCCTGAGTGGTGAGGCGACCAAGTCGCCTTGCACCTTCAATTTTGAATAAATTTTAAAATTTTTAATTAGAAAAATGTATTATGTTTTGCTGTTTTATAATTATTTTAATATTGTCGTAGGTTATTATTTTAATTTATTTTCAATTGATGTTTAATATAACAAATTTTACTTTTAAATAAAAATAACTTATCAAGTATATGATGAGATTAAGGGTATGTTTGTGGAATTGTGAGTTCAGTTTTAAAAAGAGAAAATTTGTTTGATTATGAGTTTTGAAAAGAGTTTTGAGTTGTATTTTAAATTTTGAGATCTGAATTGTATTTTAAAATTTTTTGAATTTATTTTTTAAAAAATATTTACTAATGTTTAAGAAAATTTTTATTTTTTATTTTAAATATATAAATTTATTTTAAATATTATATTTTATTTTATTTTTTTAATATTTTATTTTATTTAATATTTTAAACTAAAAACACGATTTCAAACTCAAATCATACCCAACCACATAACACAAAACTCAATTCCAACACATAAATCAATATTTAATTCAAAAATTATTTTCAAAATTCATAATCAATCTCTTTATAAAATTGTATTAAAAAAATTCAAATTTTTTTAATTATATATTTTTTGAAAAATGTTGTTTTATTTATTTGAAAAATATTTGTTGAGCAATGATAGAGACTCCCTTTTTGGAGAACCCCCACAACCCCCATAGTGATGATCTACACCATTCATGATGTGGACCCCACACATATATGAGTGGGCCCTACAAATCATGAATGGTGTGGATCACATGGGGGTTGTGGGGGTCCTCTAAAAAAAGGGTCTCACTCATTTCCCGTATTTGTTTTAGTTTTTTTAAGTATTGGCCAAATAATTTATTATGATTATATTTATATGGTGATTCAAATTTTTTTAAAAACATAACTATTTAAAAAAAGTAAAAAAATATTTAAAATAAAATTTTTTTTTTTAAAATTTAAAAAAAATAAAACTCAAATATTTGAAAAAAATACAACGCATAATTGTATAAAATACAGTGTATATTAAAAAAAATACAACTCAAAACTATTTTCAAAATTCGTAATCAAACAATTTTTTTCTTTTCAAAAATCAACTCAAAACTCATAATTTAAAACACAATTGCACATTTAAATCATGATTCTAAAAATAATTTTAAAAAGAAAATAAAAAAATATTTTTTGAATTGAATTTTGAGTCGTATGTTTGGTTATGAATTTTAAAAAGGGTTTTGAATTTTTTTTTTTATTAGAATCACAATTTAATCAAATACCAAATGCAACGTAAAATTTTTCCCATAAGTAAATTTTATAAAATTTATTTCCACTAAATGAAATTATTCATAAAGTGTTTGATTTCAACTCAATTGCATTTTTCTAATTAAAAAAAATTATACCTTATTATTGTATAGTAAAAAATAGGTAACAAAAAATACATATCTTAAATAAAAAAAAATATTAGTCTTAAATTATTATTTTATGTACCTTTTTACTCAGTTAGATATGTCATGACATCCCTTAGTGGTGAACATTAAAATATATAACTAATAATTCATATTATTAAATTGTGTCATACTTGGATTCATATCGAAAAATAGGCAACCCTAACTTGTTAATTTTATATATTGTTTGAGTTGTGTTAAAAATACTCATCCTTACCCCCAATTAATTTTAGCTCTTATAGCATTGGTAAGTTTAAAAATAAAGATTCGATTCAACAAATTAAATTTCAACTATTATATATATATTTTTTGTTATCTAAATTATGTTAAATAGTAAAGCAATAGAAATAAAATTTTAACCTTGTCGTTTTATCCAAACTAATTTTAGCTCTTATAACATTGGTAAGTTAAAAAATAAAAATTCAATTCAACTAATTAAACTTCAATTATTATATATATATATTATTATCTAAATTATGTTAAATCATAAAGCAATAGATTTTTTTTTATTTTTTTTGAAATAATGATATATGAATGACTCAATTTAAAAAATTCCCTTACCCCTTAATAATTCAGGATCGGCCTTGACAATACCCTTTTTAGGGGACAATGACTACCCTTCAAAGATGGAAGGCTTCACCATCGGGATGGTAGTAACGTGGATAATGTACCTATTTTTTTATACAGTCATGATACATCCCACTAAATTTTTATCAATAATACCGTCGCTAATGATGTGGCAAGTCAAAAAAAAAAAAAGAAAAAAAGAAAAAGAAAAACTAAAACACAAAACACATGTGACAGTGGGTGAGACCCACTGCTACCTCCCTAATGCAATCACTAATTAGTGGTTTGCATCAATTTTTTTTTTTTTTTTTATGTGGAAGAGTAAGATTCAACACTTGGGGGGTGCATTTTTCAGAGCAAACACTATACTCGTATCGCTAGAGACCTTCTACTGTAGGTTGTGGATGATAGGTTCAATTAAATCTGGCCGTTAACCTACTATCTCGGAGCTAGGATCTATGGATGCTATGATATTCTCACGGAGCTTCATTTTTTTTTTAGTTCAAAAAAAAAAAAAAAAAAATTTGGCTCTCTTAAATTCATAATTTTATTTGAGAAATTTTGAGTGGCTTGTTGAACTCAATATGAATTTTATTGTGATAATTTAAATCGTTCATTTTGTAAGATATTTTATATATATTACCTATAAAAAATTGGTACGATCTGATAATAGTAAGAATATTATTTTATCGTGTTTCTCTCTAAAAAAATTGATTACAAAATGAATGTTTCAAATCATCAAAATAGGACCTGTGTTGGGTTTCACTACAAGCCCCTCAAATTCTTTCAAGTTGATATAGAAACATGAGAGAAGTCTAACACCAAGTGGTTCAACGAGAGGTGGTATTGAAATTCAATATTATGATATTAGAAGTGAAAATACTATTTTGCTCTGTATTTTATAAAAATAATAAAGTCACATTCTATATAATAAGAACTTTTACATAATTGTATAAATTTAAAGGTAAATTATAATTGATATGCCCTAATTACTAAGCCCAGCTACTCTCTCAAGTTAGATGAACAATTTGAGAGAATAAAAACCCCTGCTAAAATAAAACTGGACACATATACTTCTGGAATGGTCTTTTTGTAGCAATTTAACAGTTCAGCTCCGCTACATAGCTCTACTCCTACTCTGGAGTGGCCTGAATCTTTTTTTTTTTCCCACTCAAATTCTGCTACTGTGCTCTCTCTTCCCCCTTTGTTCTCTCTCTCTCTCTCTCTCTCTCTCTCTCTCTCTCTCTTTTATCACTGTCTTTTTCCTTCATCTTCTTCCTCTGTTCTCTCTCTCTCTCTCTCTCTCTCTCTCTCATCTCATCACTGTCTTCAATCTTCTTCATCTTCTTTCCCTCTCATCACATACATACATACATATATACATACATACATACAGACTCAAATAAAATCAAATATATGTAAATTTAGTTGAAAATTCTCCAAAATTAAACTTCAAAAATCCCAAACCAAACCTTACCCACAAATCCATCAGATGATGCAACCTTGTGTTCAATCTACACCATCTGCCAATCTTCTCCTCCACCGTCATTCTTTTCATTAGGTCAATGATTCTAACATTCAATGGTTGTTTTGGGTCTTTGTATTTTATATACTCTACTTCTTCTATAATACCAACCCACAAGCTTAATAACACCACCACAAACCCAATCATGATGGGTATTGAAAATCTCCCCATTTTGGTGTCTCAAATCAACTATCTCCCTGCCTTCAAATCTGAAAAATCATAGCACAACCACAGAGTGTACGTTCAAATCACAGAGAGAGAGAGAGAGAGAGAGAGAGTAACTAACCACGAAATAAGGCAAGCCAATGATGTTCCGAATAGCAAGCCATTGAAGTCCATATCCGAAGAGACCCATTGAAGTCCAAATTTCCTTCTTCTCCTTCTCTCCATTTTTTCTCTTCTTCTTCTTCTTCTTCTTCTTCTTTTGTCTGTTTCAGAGAGAAAATCGAGAGGGAAGAGAAAAAAAAGGGGAAAAAAAAAAAAACTGCCTAAAGGCATTTTGAGTTACGAAACATTTCTCTTAATAGTTTAAATTATGTTCAAATTTCATGCAAAACTAGCTCCTTTCTGATTATGTGATTTTAATTCAAATTTAAAGTCAAGCCATTGAATTATGTAATTTGTTAACTTATTTATTTATTTATTTATTTTTTGTGAAAAAAGCACACAATAAAATTATTGTAGAAAAAAAAAAAAAACCATGACAAAAAAATCCTTTTTCTGCACTTTCAGCCACTGAGTGTCCATGGGCCCTAAATGGGTTGCAGGGCATTATTTATAAATTTTAATCTTTTTTTTTTTTTTTTTAAGTTTTAGTAGTTTTTTTTAAGGGACATTTTTTCATAAATCTCTTTTTACCTAATTATATTTCATTTAGTTCATATTATTTTCTTATATTCCAATAAGTTCTATGAGTGACAGAATTACCAAAATACCCCTAAAAATATTCACATTTTTAGTGCGAATGTTCCGTGATGTGAATGTCAAAATGTCAATGTGAATATTCATATTGTTAATGTGAATGCTCACACTATCAATGTGAATATTCACATTGTAAAATATGAATGTTCAGATTACAAAATTACTAACCTTTCAAAAACTATTTGTAAAGATAAAAATGTATATAAAATACCTTAAATATGAGAATTAGGATTTGATAGATCAAATGTTCAAATAATAAGACTTATTGGAATATTAGAATATCTTATGGACTAATTGGGATACAAACACTTGAAATAAGATTTTCTAATAAATCTCTCTTTTTTTAATATTGTAATTGTTTTTTTTAACATTCATTTAATCTATATAAACTTAAAAAATATAAAATTTGTGAACATATGATTATGAAAATTCATTAAATACAAAAAATACAAAAATTTATTATAATTTCATACTTTTTTTTTGTATTTATTGAATTCTTTTAAAATTTCTTCATAAATATCTTATTTCTTAAGTTCATTGAAATTATTACCTAGCCAAAAAAAAAAAAAGTACATTTAAATTCTGTGCATCTCAAAAAAAAAAAAAAAAAAAAACTGAATAAAATTATTAAAAATAAAATAAAAATGAAAAATAAAAAATTCATAAATTATTTACAACCTATTTACAAATAAGGTAAACATGTTGTGCGAAAATAATTTACAACAGGTTTTGCTAAAAAATTTACAACCTGTTCAATGAATTTTTTGAATTTTTAGGACAACCTGTTTATCATAAAAATATTGTTGAATTTTTTTAGCACATGTTTACAAAATAAGAATCCACAACCTGTGTACCATATTTTTTTATTTTTGAATTATAATTGACTGTTTTACCATTCTCATAGTAGATTATAAAATGTAGTTTGTTTTTAGTGAGAGTACTTAGCAGGTGCTTGAGTCTTTTTTTGGAAGAAGCCCAAAATAGCTGAACAAATCAAACAAAGAAGCCCAGCAATTGGGCTTTTTTTGTTGTCAAATAGTTGGGTGTTTTTTTTGGGCCTTTTTATTATAGAAATCCAGCTTTTAGATTTATAAGCATTGTCCAACTGGCCCACAATGACTATTTCCTAAATTATTGTCATTTTTGTTTTTTTTGGCAGAGGCCAATGACTTAGACTTATCATATATATATATATATTAAAGGTAATATTTTTTTCCCTAATTAGGTGGGGCAGCTTTTTTTTTTTTTTTTTTTTTTTCTAAGAGAGTCACATCTGCATATATTTTCTTAATTACATAGAGTTCTACACAAATTCTAATCTAATTTAAATTATACTAACTTAAACTATTTAATGCTAAATTGTCTTCTTCTTCTACTCCTTTTTTTTTTTTTTTTTTTCATGCATTATTTTATACCTAATACCAACTCTATATTATTTTATATTATGAATTTGTCATTTAAATTTTATAGTGATTCTATACTTCATTTGCTACATTATTTTATATAATCACAATTCATAGAAAGAAAAACCTGCAGAACAATGATACTCTCGAGTAATTTCTAAAATTTGTTTGGGATGTTCTAAATAAGTATACTTTTTGACTTTTTATGAAATATGGGTTGGGTTTGAAGTGATGTGACAGAAAGATGATGTGACTTAAATAAGATGATGTGACTTAAATAGGATTGTGACTTTTTGACTTTTTAACTTTTTTTGAAGATGCCAAACATAGCCTTACTACTTGAGTTACTTTTTATATGGTTGAACAATAAGTTCTTTTATGTTTTGACATCATATTATAGATGATTAATCACTTCACACACTGAGATGTATCTATCGTTTGGATGCTTTCATTATTTTTTTTTTTTTGGGTTTAGATGTTGTTATGCGATTCTTTCTTGGTTAGTCAGAGTTGAATTTCTTTTACATAATTGATATTTTAAGTTAATTAACAGTATTTATTTTACAATATTATAATTTAAGATATATATATACATATATCATATAAAATCATTATATGATAATCTAACTATAACATATTTATATTTAATTTTTTTATAAATTTTATATAATTTATATTTCTACATGTTTTTATTTTCCAAATGAATATAACAAAAATTAAATAGTTAGAATTACTTTTAATTTTATGTTACTAATTCTTTTTTTAATTTAACTATTATTTTTAATATCAAAATGATCATTTATTTTACTTTTCTATAATTTAATATATATTATACAAAATTATTATATGATAATTACACTTTTGTAATACGATAGAACGAAAATTATAAAAATATACAAATAATTTAACTAAAATTAATATAGATAAGTATTCAAATAACAAATTTATAGAATGATAGTGTCAATATTATCAAAATAAATAATTAAAATCATACTTTAATTTTAATTTTAAATTAAAATTATTCTTTTATAAAACACATTGTACTATCAAATTTTAAAAAAAAATAAAATAAAATAGCACGAGTATTGCACTAGTCAACTACTAATTTTTTAAAAAATTATACTTCAAAAAATTGTAGTTCGACTGTCAATTATCAATTGATCACTATAAAAATATTTTAAAATAATACAATTCAACTTGTTATACCTTTCGCATCATATTTCAATACACACTAACACAAATGAATTAAAAATAAATCAAACCTCTTAAAGAAAATTCAAAATGTTCTAATCATTTATAACTTTAATAAATTTCTCAGTAATCTTATTATCAAAATGAGGGGCAAATATGTATAAAAAAAATTACTTAAGATTTATGCATAAATAAGTCCCATTAATAGGACTTGCCAATAATTATTCATTTTTTTAAAAAACAATTTAAACCTAATCTAATGGGCAATAAAATAATTTTATAAATTAGACAATTTAAATTATACAATCAAACCAGGTGCCTCTATTTACACACCACCTTTCATCAAGGCACACCATTAATTGGTTTAATTTTTGTTACAATATTAACCTTATGTAAAATGACCACAAAGGACAAAGGGTTATGATACACACCTTTTGTAAAATTACCATAAAGGACAATAATGAATACAATACACAAAGTATCTAAAACGTTATTTACATATCTTCTCTATCAAGAATCCAAAAATCCTGAGACAAAAACCAAAAACCCTTAAAGAAACAACCAAAAATATACATCACTCTAACCTCTACCCTAACCCCAACCTCGAACTCGACCATGAGCAGGATTTGTTAATGCACGACGCCGTCTCTCTGAGACAGTGGGCGAAATAAGTAAAGAGTCATCAATTTCTAAAAATGAAACAGAAAACAATGAAGAATAAGTTCGTTCGAAAGTATAGCGTCGAACTATTCAATTTTGTTCGACACTCAAATTTCGAACATATTGAACTTGTTCGACAGACTAAATCCGAATAGTTCACTTAGGTTCAACACAAAAATGTCGAACATATTGAATTTGTTTGATAGAAACACTTCGGACAACAGGTTAATGTTCGACAAACCAATGTCGAACGGTTTGCAAAATCAAACTTTCATATACAATGCTGATGGCAATGGAAAAACGTACATAAAATCCTAAAAATTAAACAAAATGAGAATTCTCATCTACTGTATCTCCAATGTGGAGTTGTTTCCATTGGCATCTTTGATAAAACAGAGAATAGAGAAGAATGGGTCTTCACCACTGGCGTCTTTGATGAAACAGAGAATGGAGGGAGAGATGAAAGATCGTGGGTGGGGTGTGTGAGTGAGTAAGGGTGAAGATGGAAGATGTGAGTGGGGCGTGTGAGTAAGGGTAAAGATGGAAGATTGTGATGTGTATTGAGCAAATTTTGTATTTATCAAATTACTAAAGGTATGCCTTGAGTAGTTGTGTGCCTTGAGATGAAAGGTGGTGTGTAAATAGAGACAACCAATCAAACCTCCATCTTCTTATTTAAACTATATTAGACAAATTATCTTCTACAATCAAACACCGTTTTTTTCTCCTCCCCTCATTTCAAAATGATGAATAAAAAATAAGTATTTAATTATATGATTTAAATTGTTTAATTTTGAATCGTCTTCAATTGAAATACATTGACAGACTAATAGTTTGAGAATGAATTTAAAAAATAAAAATAAAAAATGATGATGATTTAAAGCATAAGAGTGAAATTAACCTATTTTTTTAAAAAAAACATGGTATTTACACTCATTGTGTATGGAAAATGTTTGGAACTCCCTTTAGGGAAGACCCCCTACTTCCAAAGTGATCCTGACCCTCTATGTATATGTGAGGTCCACATCATGAGTGGTCTAAATTTATGCGGGTCTTGTGAGGTTGAGGGTCTCAATCACCACTTTATTCGAGTTGGATTCATTGTGACTTGCTAAAATTATAAATTGATTTCTTATATAAACAAGTTAAATTTAAATTTTTATTTTAGAACTCGTAAATTTTTTGAGATTGATTGATTAAATTTATTAACTCAATCTAAGTTTAGAAGCTTAAAAAATTATAATATTATATCAATATAAGTTTTAAAATTTTATTCAGTCATTTGTAAATTTAAAATGAAGATTTGTTGAGGATGTTAATCATGAAATAACGATCCGTTCGTTTCCATGAACAAACGATTTTTTCATAAATTTTTTTCCATAAAACATGTATTTCTACATTTAATTGCAACATTGAAATTAATGTGTTAGGCAACGTTTGTTTAGCAGATTAAGTTGAATAGGATTATAAATATACTGTGATTGAGTAAGGAGATAGTAATGTGGTAGTATTAATTTAGAGATATAAGATAAAATATGTTTGTTTGAAGAGTAGTGTGGTTATATTAATTGATTGAGATTAAATCTATGAAATTACCTAAAAGTCCTTATTATATAAAAAGAGATTTTATTATGTTTGATAAATAGATGACAAAATAGATATTTTGCTTCAATTCAAGGGGATTGGATTAGCAATCCCTTCCCCTCCATAAGAATGCTAATCCTACCCCCAAGTAGGATTGGTAGTCTTATTGGACTCATAATCCCTTAGCATGTATAGCTAAACATGGATTTGGTGAGACCCACGGGATTATTAATCCAACCCAACCACTTAAGAGACCAAATAAACAAGCCATTCTTATATTAGTGGTGGTGGTAGGATGGTGAAGGTAATAGTGACAATGGTGGTATGGTGATTTTATTTTTTTATTTTTTAAATATAAAAAATATTTTTCGTTCAAATAAGATTGTTTTCATTGACTAAGAAAATATCTTTCGTCAATTTTTGTCTTCTGTTATATCAAAAGTGAATAAATTTGAAATTGTTTTTACCGAAACAATCGGAGGGAGGATGAAGTCCAGCACCAGCGAGTATAGATGGCTTTGACCCATTTTCTGCTAATTTTTTAATTGGGTTTTAACCCAACCAATTAATTTATCTTATAAAAATAATTCAGATTTCTATTTCTGTTTATATATGAAAATACTTTTTCAACTGGAAGTCAACAAATAGTTTATATATGTAACATTTTGAGACTATCAACTTTGCTGCATGCATTAAAAGTGGAATGGCATATGCGATATTAAAAATCTCTTTTCTGAAAAAAAAAATTGAAATTTAGTTTCGTGAAAAAACTAAAATATTTATTACTTTTATATGTCTCTCTCTCTCTCTCTCTCTCTTTTTATAGAAATAATTTTTTTAAAAATTTGAAAAAATATTTTTTAGTATTTGTTTTTATCAAACTACTTTCTAATTTTTCACATTAAAATTTTAGAAAACAAATTTTAAAATTAAACCAATCAGAACTTTCTTGACCCAATTATTAAGCCCATTTTTGCTCCCCAAATCCAAGTCTGATCCAACTCATGTTCCTGCCACAAAATGGAAAATTCTAATGTTATTTCATTTTATTTTATTTTACTCTATTCAGGAAAACTTGCATTTCTATTGGTCAGAGCATATGATTCGATGGGAAAAATCCTAAGTTTGAATTTGAGGGGATGGACTAATGGTGAAATGTTGTATTCTCCGCTCCCTTTGAAGATATTCGAGGTTTTATCTGATAATTATATGATAAATGTGAAATGATTGATTATATATATTTGAAGATTAATTAGGCGAAACCCTAAACAATTTTATGGTACATAGCCTTTAGTCCAATAATTATATGATATATGTAAAATGAAAAGACTACATATATTTGAAAATTAGTTGGGCGAAGCCCCAACACCCTAGTGTGCAAAATAATAACAACAATAATAATAATAAATCTTACATTTCTTATTGATTTCTTGCTAACGCATTAATAAGTTCTCTCAACTCAATAAAAATTTCACTAAAAAAAAAAAAAGGGTAACTGCACCAAGATCCCCTCAATTATCTGCGGATATTGCTTTAACTTACTCATTTATGAACATATTCATATTGACCCCTCAACTATAAAAATCGTAAAAATACACATCTTTTGAAGATGGTTTAGAGGGGAGTAAAAGTGATACGTTTTTATGGGTCAAAATGTAAATGTTCATAGATAAGCAGGATAAGTTGATATTCACAAAAATTGAGGAGGTTCTAGTGTAAATTACTCATTAAAAAAGAAAAGAAAAGAGTATAACTTGTGTGATATTTTCCTTTGGTAATATTAGGGGTGTTCATGGTTGATTTAGTTTGATTTAGCACTAAATTTAGAGCCAACTCAATTATAATCGCTTCTAAATTTTTGAATCCAGAACCAAGCCAATTATACACTAGAACCAACCCAACCCAACCTAACCTAATATAAGGGTTCCACTATATTAAAAATAAGTGAATCAATCAATAATAAATTATTAAAATAAACAAGTGTTTAACATTTAAACATAACACAAACAAAGAGTAAATTATTTTTTTAATGCAAGCCAATACAAATGAAATCCAACTAAAGTTTAAACATAACTAATACAAATTAAATCTATTAACACAACCAAAATTAAATCAACTATACGAAATCTAACTCAATCTTCTAGTACTTCCTTCGTTCACATAATAATTCTTGTATGTAAGAAATTATTAAGAGTAATTAAATCCATTGTAATAGATCAATTAAATGATAACATGTCAATACAAATAAAATTTTAAAAAATATACATAAGTAGGTTCGTTACTTGGATTGGTTTGGTTGCCTAAACCCAGAACCAACCCAATCTTATTAATTTAATAATTTGAAGACTCAAGATCAAATCAATGCACTCAAAAATTAACTCAACCCAACCCATAGAGATCGGATTGGTTGGATTAGGTAATTTGAATACCCCTGTAATATTGCTTCTGTCTTCACGTATATGTAAACTGGTAATTGTCTAGAATTATTTTTGGGTGGGTAAAAATTATTATGAATTGCTTTTATATGAAAGCTTCTGTGTGATAACATCTTTTCTTAGCTGGGCCAGGCAATTACGAGTTAGCCTCAATAACAGTGTGATGACATTGGACAAAGCCAATAGAATAGTGCGTACAAACAAAGTTTACAAATATACATATTTTAATAGATAATTCTCAAGTGTGCAAGCAAGTGAATATTATTATCATATATACTTCACAAATATATGTAAATTATTTCATAAAATTATACAAAATTTCACAAATATACGTAAATTAACTTATAAAAATTTGAAAAATCACAACTTATGTACATTTATAAGAAATTACGCGATTTTGTGAGATAACTTATATATATTTATAAAAATTTACATAAATATATATGTATGTAACTTGCATATCTAAACAATTCCCTAAATGTATGTGCTCCATGCAATCAAGTATTTAAAAAATAAGACCATTGTGTGAGTCTCTCAACAAAATTAGTCATGCTTTAGTTGGACATGCTACAAAAAATAGGAAGTTTTTTGAAAACTTTCTCCAAAACAATATGTTAGCAATTTTCGTTCCTGAAAACCAAAAAAAAATGAAAACGATTCTAAACATGTCCTAGGATTCTGCTGACATGATTGTTTTGCAAAAGATTACCTAATAAAACTCAGTTTTGCTAGACCCATTAAAATCGATTATAGAGTCAAATACAAAATACATATGAATAAATAACATTTTATAGAGTTTGTAAGTAGGATAAACTTTTGAAAAATCTTATCCGCGTCAATTTCTTTATTTGTAGACTTAATTAAATTTCGGTCATTAATTTATGTCCTTCAACGACTGGGGGCTGCTATTTGGCATTGGGATGAGGATAAGGTTGAAGGGGGACCATTTCAGTCACAGTGATGAGCTTTGGTTCTCATCATCTCATGTGTTCTCTGCCTTGTGTTTGTATGTATGTGACTTGTGACTTAGCCATATTTGGTTTTCTTTGTGGATGCATTACCTGTATGTGTGCAGAGGAGAGAGAGAGAGAGAGAGAGAGAGAGAGAGAGAGAGAGAGAGAGAGAGAGGGGGTGAGTGAGTGAGGGGGGAAAAGAGAGATGAGGGTTATTAACTTGTTTTCCAAGAAAAACAGCATCAATATGTCAAATGATGTGGGAGTGAGCTAGGGTGCACAAACATCAGGGCTGTGTCGGTTTCAGGTTAAGCCAAGATTATAGAGTAAGAGTATGTGTGTCATTTCAAACTCGGCCTAACCCGATATTGGGCCTAACCTATGCATCCCAAATCCAATTCTAAAAGAATGTTTAAATCTCAAACCCGCCCACTTAATCCTATAGATATGAACTATCAATTTATTTATTTTTGTGTTGTAAGACTATTAAATTATTTAAATCCTTTTAATAAATATTTAAATTTAAAATATTAATAAAATTTAATTATAAAATAAATATAATCTTTCAAGAAGTGCATTAGTTTAAGTTATAAAAAAGGTGTGTATATATATTTCTTTATCTTTTATTATTTTTTAAATTTATTTTGTAACTAAATAATAAAAAAATTAATATTAATGTTTTCTAAATGAGCTAGCCAGGCTTAACAGGGCTAAAACTATTTATCCCAAACTCAATCCAAACATTAAATGAGCTTAAAAAATTTGTCAGCCTAGCCATACGGACCAATATTTTTTTCAAACCCTAAAACTATCGAACTAGGCAGGAGGTTGGGCGGGTCATCGGATCGATGGTCACTCGTAGTGAGCATGTCCTAGTATCATTTTCAAAAAAAATTCTTTCTGTTTCTCATATTTTCGGATATAAAATATTGCGAGGTTTGGAAACATACATTGTTTTTATTTTTGAACAAAATTAGTTTTTGAGAATTTAGAAAATAATTTTAAATTATTTCCTACGAAAGGGATATTTCAAAGAAATCGTTTTACCAAAAAAAAAAAAAGTTGAAAGACAATGACTTCCCTTCAATTGAGTATCTGATTAGAGACATGTTGTTGAGTTTGCTTAACAAAATGAATGATTTAAAAAGTTAAGATAAGTCCTAAAAAGCACCCACTAATCTCAACAAATCTTCTCCATTTAGATTCCCAATTGGACCTAATCCATTTTCTTTTATAAATTAGTTGTTGGATATACCTCTTTAGTGGAGTTGGGACCAATTAGTTTATTAAAAATATTTAATTTGGTATGATATTAGTTATAATATATTTTATATATTATATATGATTTTTGGAGGCCTAATGGGTATTTAAAATTCTATTTAGTGGCAATTAGGGTTTTGAGAAAAAACCTAAAAATCAACAATATTTTTATTTGGTATTGTTTTTTCGAAAGGGTGTGGCAGCAGATATAGTGTTTTGGTGTAATAGTCCAATTTGTGGGTTTATTGGGATGGCGCCGTGTGTATTCACTTTGGTGGCTAAGATTGGTTCAAGCTTCTTGATTTATTGCCGTTGCTTCAGTTTCAATGCTCTTTTTGCTTTAGTTTTGGAGGCTTGTTTCCATCATTTTTGTTCATTTATTTGGTGAGATCTTTCTTTTTATTTATTTGTAATTATTTAAAATTCACTTAAGAGTGGTTTGTGAGATCATTCGTGTCTCGTTTATAATTGTTTGAAAACTTTTGGTTGATAGTGGAATTGGATTTCGATCTCGTGGATGTACCTCACATTGAAAGAACCACGTAAAAATTCTTGTGTCGTCGTTGATTTAATTTTTCCGCATTAGTTTTTATTTCAATTGATTGATTTACTTGTAAGAAATCATCTATTTTTCCTAACAACTAGTATTAGAGCTTACGGTTTATTTGGGTTTATTTATTTATGTAAATCAATGGATGGGAATGCGGGTCTTATGTCTAGCTTCAATGGAAACAATTAGATAACTTGAAAAGCTAAAATGAATGACGTATTTTTTTGTAAAGATTTGTATGGGCCTATTGAGGGTGATAGTGGTAAACTCGAGGGTTTGAAAGATGATGAATGGAAGAGGCTTAATCAAAAAGTCGTTGTGTTATCCGTCAATGGATTGATGATAGTGTGTTTCATCATGTTGCTACTGAAATTTCGGCATATGATTTATGAAAAAAATTAAGTCTTTATGACAGAAAATTAGCTACAAATAAAGTTTTTCTATTTTGTAAGTTGGTTAATTTAAAATATAAAGATGACAGCCCAATTCTGGAACATTTGAATGAAATAAAGAGTATTGTTAACCAACTTACTTCTAGGAAAATTATTTTTGATGATGAATTGCAGGCTTTGATGTTACTTAGTTCTTTGCTTGACAGTTGGGAGACTTTGGTTGTGATGGTTAGTAACTCGGTGCTCGATGGAGTTGTCGTAATGAGCCAAGTCATTAGTAGCTTGTTGAACGTGGAAACTAGAAGAAAATCAACGAGTTCTTCTCATTCGGAGGCATTTGTTGTGAGAGGCTGAAGAAAAACAAGGGAGATGAGTAAAATTCCTCATGGTCGTAATCAAAGCAATGACAAATCGAGAGATGGTTCTTTTTCAAATAAAGACATTGAGGGTCATTATTACCATGAGAAAAGGCATATGAAGTGGGAATGTTAAAAACTCAAGAATATGGAGAAAATGAGTGACAAAAGTGTGGATAAGAAGTAAGAAGACACAATGGCAGTTACTACTGATGGTGATCTCATGGCTGTTTGTGAAGACAATTATGTCAATTTTGTGGGTCAAGAGAGCAATTGGGTGATTGATTTGGGTGCTTCCTTTCATCTGACTTATTGAGTTGATTTCTTCATTTCCTACAGCAAAGGAGATTATGGTTGTGTTCAAATGGGTAATGAAGGTTCGTCCAAGATTATTGGTATGTGTGATATTTGCTTGGAAACAAATTTGGATTACAAGTTGTTGCTTAAAGATGTGAGGCATATTCCCGACATTTGCTTCAATTTGATCTCTACTAGGAAGCAAGACGATGAAGGTTACAAAAATAAATTTGGTGATGGAAAATGGAAGCTCACAAAAGGTTTTTTGGTAGTGGCTATGTGCAAGAAGACTCGTACACTTTATTCGATGCAAGGAAAAATTTGCAAAGGTGTTGTTAATGCACTTAAGGATGATGTTTCTACCGAATTGTGGCACAAGTGACTTAGGTACATGAGTGAAAAGAGGCTGCAAGTTTTGTTCAAGAAAGAGTTTCTACCTGGTTTGAAAGGTACACATCTTAAAACTTGTGTTCATTATTTGATGGGAAACCAATATGGAGTTTCTTTTCATAAAAAGTTACTTCTAGAAAAGAAATTTTTTTGGAGTTAGTACATTCGGATGTGTGTGGTCCTTTGAAAGTTAGAACACATAGCAGTGCACTTTATTTTGTTACTTCCATTGATGATTATTCAAGGAAAGTTTGGACTTTTGCACTAAAAACTGAAGATCAAATTCTAGATGTGTTTAAACTTTTTCAGGCCATGGTTGAAAAAGAAATGGGGCAGAAATTGAAGGGCATCCGAACAGGTAATGGTGGTGAATACATTAGGTCATTTGATGAGTATTGTCGCAGCCAAGGTATTTGGCATCAAAGGATAGTTAATAAGACTCCTCAACAAAATGGTGTTGCCGAGAGGAAGAATCACACTATTGTGGAAAGAACAATGTGTTTGTTTTTACATGCTAAATTGCCAAGATCCTTTTGGGGTAAGGCAATGAGGACAACGGTTGACGTAATTAATTTGTTTCCTTTCTATCCTTTGAATGGTGATGGTCCTGAAAGAGTTTGGACTGGCAAAGATATGTCCTAAGAGCACTTGAGAGTGTTTGGTTGCTGAGTTTTTGTTCACATTCCAAAGGATGATAGGTCCAAGCTTGATGGCAAGTCAAGACAATGCATTTTTCTTGGCTATGGGCATAATGAGTTTGGTTATAGATTGTGGGATCCAATCAACAAGAAAGTTATTCAAATCCATGATGTTGTGTTTTTTGAAGACTTAACAATTGAAGACTTTGGCAAAGGTGATCAATCGGAGTAAAAAACTAGTGATCTTATTGACATTGATCCATCTCCTTCGTCTTCGGTGGATGATAAAAATAGGGAAGATGTGCAGCCACCTATTGAAGATAAGGAGGATGATGCTAATCCTACTGAAGTTGAGCTCGAAATTGAGGAAGAGTATCCAACTCAAGAACCACCATTACAACTTGAGTTGAGAAAATCTACAAAGGACCGTTAACTTTTGAAAAAGTATCCTCCCAATGAATTTGTGTTGATGTCTGATCAAGGGAAGCCTGAGAGCTACCAAGAAGCAATTGAGCATGCAAAAAAAGGTGATTGGAAAAAGGCCATGGAAGAGGAAATGAATTCTTTACTTGAAAACCACACTTATGATTTAATGAAGTTTCCTAAGGGGAGGAAAATTCTAAAAAATAAGTGAGTCTTTAAATTGAAGAATGATGGCAAAAATCTAAGGTATAAGGCACGCCTTGTTGTGAAAGGCTTTGGGCAAAAGAAAGGTGTTGACTTTGACGAAATTTTCTTGCTGGTTGTAAAGATGTCTTCTATTCGGGTTGTACTTGGCATGACTGCAAGTATGAACCTTGAAATTGAGCAACTTGATGTGAAGACTATATTTATTCATGGTGATCTTGAAGAAGAAATTTACATGGAGCAACTGGAGAGTTCTATGGAAAAAATGAAAGAGAAATTTGTTTGCAAATTGAAGAAAAGTTTGTATAGCCTCAAGCAAGCATTGCAGCAATGATATAAAAAAATTGACTCTTTCATGATGAATAATGATTTTTCTAAAACTACTTCGGACTATTGTGTGTTTATGAAAAAAAATTTGGATGGCAAATTTATTATTCTTTTGCTTTGTGTTGATTACATGTTAATTGTGGGTCAAGATGCTACTATGATTAAGAAGTTGAAGTTAGAGTTGAGTAAGTCTTTTACTATGAAAGATTTGGGATTAACAAAGCAAATTTTTGGTATAAAGGGATTGATTTGGTTGTCTTAAGAAAACTATATTGAGAAAGTTCATGAGAGGTTCAACATGGATAAAGCAAAGCCGGTTGGTTATCCGCTTGCTGGTCACTTCAAGTTTTGTTCGAATCAATGCCCTACAAGTGAGAAAGACAAGGAAGAGATACTAAAAATTCCTTATGCTTCAGCTGTTAGTTCTTTGATGTACACCATGGTTTGTACAAGGCCAAATATTGCTCACACTGTTGGTGTGGTGAGTTAGTTTCTCTCTAATCTGGGTAAAGAACATTGGGCAGTGGTTAAATGGATTCTAAGGTATCTTTGAGGGACTTCGAAGGTGTGTTTGCGTTTTAGGAATGGTAAGTCGATACTTGATGGATTCACGGATTCCGACATGGCCGGTGATGTTGATTCTAGGAAATCTACTTTGGGATATTTGATGACATTTGTAGGGGGAGTTGTGACATGGTAATCTAAATTACAAAAATGTGTTACTCTCTCAACTACCGAAGCTAAATTTGTCGCCATTACTGAAACTTGCAAGGAAGAGTTATGATTGAAGAAATTTTTGCAAGAGTTGGGTTTGAAGCAAGAAATGTATGTACTTTATTGTGATAGTCAAAGTACTATTTACTTGAGTAAAAATTCTACTTTTTATTCGAGATCGAAATACATTTATGTCAGATACCATTGGATTCATGATGTGTTAGATTCGAAATTGTTCCAACTCGAAAAGGTTCACACGGATGATAATATTTTGGATATGTTGACTAAAACTTTGTCGAGGGACAAACATTTAAAGTGTTGAACTTTGGTGGGTATGGTTAATGTCTCCACTTAAGTCGGTAGGGGGAGAATTGTTAGATATACCTCCTTAGTGGAATTGGGACCAATTGGTTTATTAAAAATATTTAATTTGGTTTGGTGTTAGTTATACTATTTTTTTTTTATATATATTGTATTTGACTTTTAGAGGCTCAATGGGTATTTAAAAATCTATTTGAAGGCAACAAGGGTTTTAATAAAAAGCTCAAGAATTAACAATACTTTTTTTGGTATTGTTGTCCAAAGAGGTGGGTTAACAGATACAGTGCTTTGGTGTAATAGTCTAATTTGTGGGTTTATTGGGATAGTGTCGTGTGTATTCACTTTGGTGGCTAACATTGGTCCAAGGTTCTTGCTTGATTTGTTGCTGTTGCTTCAGTTTCGACGGTCTAGTTGCTTCAGTTTCGGAGGACTGTTTCAACCACTTTTGTTTATCTACTTAGTGAGGTATTTTTTTCTTATTTATTTGTGATTATTTAGAATTCACCTAAAGGTAGTTTGTGAGACCATTCGTGTCTCATTTGTAATTTTTTGAAAACTTTTGATTGATAGTGGAATTAGATTTCGGTTCTGTGAACGTACCTCACATTGAGAAAACCATGTAAAAATTTTTGTGTCGTTATTGAATTAATTTTTCTGCATTAATTTTTATCTCTACTAATTGGTTTACTTGTGAGAAATCATCTATTTTTCCTAACATGAGTGCTAGTCATGTTTTTTATTTTTTATTTTTTTATTTTTTTTTAAAAAAAAGAAGAAGATAACAATACAATTTTGCTATGTACAAGTAAGCTTGATGAAGATTGCAATCATACAATTTTGTTAGAATGCTCATTTCCATGGCATCTAACCATCTTTGCATGTTCTTCCTAAAGTTAACATTATTGTATGGTGTTCTTCCCCTGTCGATGAAGATATTTTGTTTGGATAAACAGAAGTAGAAATCATTCAATGCTCTCGTAATAAGTTTAGGTGGTACTTTAAATAAGTAGTAACTGAAATTACAGGATTTATTACTTTTATATTAAAATTGTAAGAGACAAAATATTAAATGTTAACTTATAAATAAAACGGTGCAATTCTCTAAAAACAATGAATAATTTTTCAAAGAGAAAGGACAACAATATACATGTCTTGTAAACACTATGATGTAAGGGTGTACAGGTGTAAATCCGGCTCGACCCATCGAGCCTCAAAAATTTGGATCAGGCCGAACCACGAGCCAAAAACTTAGGCCCAAGCCTAGGGGTATTCGGGTCTCGGGCTTAGGCGGACCTGACCATTTTTTTAAATTTTTTCTACCAAAATTTTATTATTTTTCACTAAAAAAAACACTGACCTCAACCAGGCCAAGCCTCGAGCTGGGGCTTGAGTGGGCCTTAAGTGGGCTGATGGGCTAGGCCACGGGCTAAACTGGGCTTCAAAATGATGGCCTAGGCTTAGGGGCTCGGGCCCATATGAGCCTAAACGAGTCTGGCCCACCCTGGGCCGTAGGCCGCCCATGGGCCGCAGGCCATTTTTACACTCCTATAAGGGTGTGAACTATATACATCTTATAACTAAAAAAAAAATGACATAACTTTAATTTTCTGAGTCATAACTAAAATATATATATATATATTATAACTAAATATAGCATGAGCATAATTAAAGAACTCATGAGTTATAATTAAAATAATATTATAATTAAAGAAAAAAAAATTAATCTTAACTAAAAAAATGATATAATTAAAAATATATATGATACATTACTTTTAATGAGGGTGTATATTAAAAAATTCCCTTTCTTTATACATCCAAAGGAATAGACAAATGAGTGAGTCCTGAACTTTCCTTGACCAGCCACTATCATCACCACCTTTTCATATCTTTAGTCCTGTGACATTAGAATGATTAGCTTCATTTCATATAGAATTATATATATATATATATATAGAGAGAGAGAGAGAGAGAGAGAGAGAGAGAGAGAGAGAATTTCTCATATTATTGGACATATTTCTAATAATAGCTTAAGGTTTTAATACAATTTGTTATCTAACATAGTAGTATTAAATTTTTGATTCAAAGATTATGAGTTTAAGTTCTGTCAGCCACCTTATTGACATTGGGCATTCTATTCTCTACATATTCATACTCAGTACATTTTGTTCATTGAAGTCGCAATTGAGGATAAAGTAAATTTGATATATATTCAACCAACTTGTTTCCATCCAAAAAAAAATTGTTGATTTGAGCTTTAAAAAACTATAACTAAAACTTCAAACAAAACTAAACACATGCCGTTTTCAAGTACAATTAAAGAAATATAATTTAAACAAATTGCAAATAATTAAGTGAAATCAAACAAGGCCATGGTTGAGCCAAATTCCCACCATTTAAATTCTTTGAACAATTGGGGATATAATAACGACAGAAAACCAATTGAACATTGTGATCATTTCAAAACCTGGCATAAGGGTCACTTTATTTTTGGTAATCTTGTTTCACAGAAATTATCAAAATATATTAAAATTATATAAAAAATGTTTATATATATATATTGAGATTCTATTTATATTTATAGTATTTTTACAATTTCATCCCATTAATAACAATTCATTGGCTTGCCACTAACACCATCTATTCTATTATATAGAACACATGACTCGATTGCAAAGTTGTATCATATAATTTTTATTTTCAAAACAATCAGAACAATATTAATTTTTTCAAATATATATCTTTATTACTATAAGAACAAAAAATAAAATCGATTAATTCAAAAGCTGCTCTTTAGTTATCAATTATTTCGCATCCACTCCCATCCATGATCTGTTCAATTTGGGTTCAGTTTTTTTCAAATTCAAATATAAACTTGATTGTCATCTTCATCTTGTGAGATTCATCACAAGTTTCATTTCGATGATATAAACTGTTCTTTTTATAAGTCCCTCTGTATATAATTCATGAAAAACTTAGGTAGATTCGATCATATAACATTTTCATTTTATCACTTTTGTCTTTCAAGAAACGGACAATAAGTGTGGTTTGGAAATAGACAATCTATTTTTTTTTAAAGACAAACACTATTAAATGAAAATGTTACAATTATCAGATCAATTTGATTTTTTTTATGAATAATATACATGAAAAACTTTTTAAAAAAAATATTCAAATTATTTTACCAGAACTCACAATGGGCCCAACAGACCCGAACAATTTGCTCAACTTGGAAGCCCTACCCTCTCCCAGGCTGGTTTCACAATGACATGGCTTTAATTTGGACAAGGCAAACAATTATCCTAGAAAGTCACAGCACACTCAAACACAGAGAGAGAGAGAGAGAGAGAGAGAGAGAGAGAGAGAGAGAGAGAGAGAGAGAGACAGAGAGAGACAGAGAGAGTTGCTACTGACAATGATATTAGTAAGTTACTAATGGTTGAAACTGGACCATTGTGAGGATGGTTTTCAAACGTATGGGTGGTTTATAACTTTCAAGAGACTTGTCTTCTGTTTCATCTTTATCGTATTTGGATGCTTCACCAATTTTATTCAAGCTAAATACTCATATATGCAGTATTAAAAAATAAATTTCAAATTAATCATATTTTGTAGGTGTTGATTATCAGTGATAGTTTCTTTCCACCCATCATTGCTCAGACAAGTCTGTGACTTGACCATAAAAGACAAGTATGTAAGTCCGAAAAATACAGCATCTTGGACAGTCTCAACTTCGGTTTAGCCAAAAAAAAAAAAAAAAAAAAAAAAAAAAAAAAACTCGCAACACACTAGATTGACAATTCCTGAAAACATTGATTATTAACACGTGATACAGTGAAATTACATTAATGTGTCGTAGATATGATTTTTGCAAAGGATTAATTAGTGAAAAATTTACATTTATGGGGCTATATATTATTTGTTTTAAGGTTTAATCCTTTTTTGTGATAAGGATACGTATTGAAAAGTTACTAAAAATTAGCTGAATAAGATGATCAACAGTGTTGGCAGTGGGATGGACAGATAAGTAACATTGGAGTGATAAGTGACACATGTACATATAGGTGACATTTGAATAAATAGTTGGATAATTAAGTGAAATGTGTATAGATAAATAACATTTAAATAGATAAGTTACATTTGAACAGATAGACTAATAGGTAAATTTTTGAACATATAATTGTCTTTTTAGTCTAAAAATTTAAATTTAAACTAATTGTCACAGTTTTAAAAGTAGGCCTCTCGTGTGAGTATGTTTTACAAATGCATTTCAATATAAAGCTTAATTTTTTGCCTATGTATCCATTCAAATAATTGCAACAGTATTAGAGACATTAATACTGTAGGTTTGTTTTGTTTGGTTTATTTTTCAGAAAAATTTTTGGGAAAAATTATCTACAAACAAATTTTCAAGAGTAATCAAACCAAACAAATTTTTTCAAAAAAAATCTCAAAATTTTGTTTGGTTACTGTGTGAGTGAATTTCCGACCACACTGCCAACTCAGTATTCAGCTGGAGAACACGGGCAGAATAGGATAAGCCCGAACGACCTGCAACAGAAAGAAGAGATTCCAGTGGTGGTTCATCCACCCAGAGGCACTCCGATGATTAAGTCAGTAATCAAATATCTCTCAAAGATAATCAATAGTGCTTAACTCACTATTCTGAATATAAATTGCATACCATAGACTCATGGGGGTGCCTCTCTTTTATAGCCCACTCAATCCTAGTCCCAATAGAAGCCTAGCTTCAATGGACTTCTGCTCAATGCTTATCTTGGACTCCCCAATAGATAAAGATAAACTCCCTAAAAGCTTTATCCTTATCCAGGCTGAAATCCTTCCTCATTCTAGGACTCTTATCCCTTTTCCGCTTATTGCGGATTCCGATATCTTCGGAGATAACCTCGGCCTAGCCGAGATTACCTCGGCATTACAACAGGGACACGTGGCACCTCAGCTGACACGTCGGCGTCACCTTGGCCACGTGTTGGTACTCAGAAAATATGTCCCCACAACTGCCCCCTAGGTTCTATTACCTCGGCATCCTGAGGTGATGGAACCTATATCGTCATATCATATAGTATGTTGGCTGTCTCGCTGTATCATCCTTTTACCGAGGTCATGATACATCGGCTTCACACAATCAAGTCTTGTAATCTTGTCTCATCAAGGTTTCAGAATTTTCCATTAGCCGATGTCATTGCTTCATTAAACCAAGAACTCCAAGAGTTTTATCATGCGTGTGAGCTGTTATGCAAAATACATCAACCGTTTTTGTCACGTGTCTTTTTCTCATTGGATCGTACTCAATACGCGCCTGTAAGTCGTCTCGCGCTTGCGTGCGCCGTCTGACAAATTCGTCGTTCTAGGCTCATCAATTACATTTTGCCGCATTTTCGCGTTTTTGACAAAACTAGTGTCATCTCTCTTCGTCTTTTCACTTTACATCGTTATTTCTAAAGTTTTTTTCTCTCTCTAGCTTTTTCTTCCAAATCCTCCATTGCAGCTTTCACGAAGCTTTCTGCGACCAGCCTGACTCTCTTCTCCGGCGAGGTTTCTGCCGTATTTCCTTGCTTCCGGCTACCGCGTGATTCCGGCGAAAATTCATTTCGGCTTCATTTTTCTTGGGTAAGTCACAGTTCCCTTTGATTTCAATTTCTTGTTGCTCTTCAAGAAGTTTTGCTTAATTATTTGTTACTATTGTTGTTTTGCTCAAGTATTCAATTTATGAATCATGTATTTGAGCACGTTTACCTTACGATCTTGTTTCTGCCCAATTTGTGTCTTGAATACGTACACACTGTTCACAAATTTTGCTCACTTTTGCCACTGTCCTTGGCCTTGTGTCCTGGTGCATATTTTGTCGCAATTTTCTTGATAGTTCACTACTGTTCTTGATTCTGAAACACATTCTTGCTTTTCTGTTTTCTGTGACTTTCCAGATTCGTGCCTTCAATTTTTGTTTCCATAGATCTAGGTTTGGGTTTTGTTTGTAGAACCCACAAATTTTTAGGAAAAACTGAAACGATTCCCCACAGATTCTATGTATTCTTAGGCTTTAGCCGAGGTCCCCAAAACCCTCCAAAACACTCCCTTCTGAAATCCAAATCCTCTAGTTAAGCCGATGTCATGGGTATGTGGAAGCATATGGTAGATACCCCGACCAAGTTAGAGCACTTTAGGCGAGAGTTTGACATCCTGGCCGACGTTCATCTGAGGTTGGCTGTGGAGGATGACTCAATCATGCCCACAACTGATTCTATGCCCTTCCCTGTTGTAGCTTTTATCGAGTGCGGACTTTGGCTCCCACTCAATATCCTTTTCCGTGAGATAATCCATTACTATAAGTTGAACCCAATACAGCTTGCCATCAATTCCTACCGAGTCATAAATGGTATTATTGCCTTAGCCAAACAAGAAAATGCTAGGGTTACTTTAGCCGACATCCAATATAGCCCCCCAGCACCGCAGAAGCGAAAGACATTCTCACCGGCCTTCAAGGGAGGTCGGGCGTGGAGAGCCAGGAAGGGAAGAATCACGAAGGACATAACGCACCAAAGAGGGAGACCCCAGAGAACATCGGCATGTTCAAAAGCAAGAATTGTGCTTCGATGCGACCATTGGAGAAATGTCAAAAAGGACTCACAATGAGGCTGAAAGTAGTGCACCTAAAAGACTGAAATCAGGAGATAGCCGAGCTCCTGGGCAGACCAAAGAGGACTTAAGAGATTACCTCAAGAGGAAGCAAGATTATGCTAAGGTAACCCTAACTATTAAACCGAGAACACCATTCTCGATAGAGCTAGACAAAGTTGAGGTCCCGAAGAGATTCAGTATGCCGAGGTTCCAGATATACGATGGGAAGTCAGACCCCAACTTTCACGTCGGATTATACCTGAACGTGATGGCGTTGTACACTGGAAACGAGCCGTTGCTCTGCAAAACGTTCCCCTCATCATTTGGGAAGATTGCATTGGATTGGTTTCACAAACTACCGAAAGGAAGTGTGAAGACCTAGGAAGGCCTGACCGAGATGTTCGTGGCTAGGTTCGTGACAAACAAACTACAGCCCTTAAGGGTAGATGCCCTAATGGCTCTAAAGATCGGCGAGGACGAAAGCCTGAGGGCCTACGCCAAGAGATATTATGAGGTGTTCAACCGAATACCAGAATGCAACCAAGAAGTGGCCGTCGTGTCATTTAAAAACGGCCTGAAAGATGGCTGCCTACTCCGAAAATCACTAGCAAAGACATTGCCAAAAAGTATGGAAGAGCTCATGGCTAGAATCGAGAAATATGCCAGAGCCGAGGAAGACACGCCAGGAACAACGGCGGTAAAGCAAGAAAAAGGTAACGGCTCGCCGAAGCGAGGCCGAGGTAACAATGGATCCAACAAGCAAGAGGTAGGACTGAGAGCTGCGTAGGCAGTCACAATAGTGTTCCGAATCCCAATTCACAAAGTGCTGGACAAAATCCGATCCCAGCCCTATTTCAAAGCCCCAGCTAGGGTGCCAGGAGAATTTATGGGACGAAGCCTTGGTAAGCATTGTGCTTACTATAACGAAGATGGACATATAACCCAGGGTTGTAGAGCCTTGAAGGCACACCTGGAAGATCTGGTAAGGCAAGGCCATTTGAGGGACCTTGTAGATGAGGCCAGGACAAGGGAAGAACAGGCAAGACTGCCTCAAGCACCAGCAGCTCCACCTCTCCCAGTACAGCAACTGCCAGCAGGAGAACCTCGGGTAATTAATGTAATTCACTTAAAGGTGAGCGAAAACGAAATACGAGGGGAGACCCAGAAGGTGAGGCACTTACGACATGTGTACCAAGTGAGAGAGAAAAGACCTCGGGCCGAGGAGTACCGGAGACCAGTAGTGTCCTTTATTGAAGCCGACCTGGAGATGGTCTAACATTCGCACAACGATGCCTTGGTAGTATCCCTTCAGGTTGGAGAGTGCCAAGTGAAGCGCATTATCATTGACCAAGGCAGCTCTTGTGACATCATGTATGTGAGATGTCACAAGGAGCTTGGCCTTCACCCAGACGATATGGAACAATCTAATGGCCCAATGGTCGGGTTCAATGGAACATTGACATGGCCAATGGGGGCAGTAAGCCTAGATGTGCAGGCTGGCACGAGGAAAATAAAGACAGAGTTCACCGTAATCGATACACCCTCCGCTTACAATATTATCTTGGGAAGGCCATGGTTGCATGCAATGGGGGCCGTTCCCTCAACATTGCATCAACTATTGCGGTTCCCAATAGAACATGGGATAGAAGAGGTCAGAGAAGATCAGCTGCAAGCAAAGAATTGCTCTATGGCAGCAATGAAATCCACCTGCAGCATACGAGAAGCAGAAAAGGCAGAGATCAAAAAACGAGAACGTGGAAGTCCTAGGGGACGTCGGCAAGGAGCCTGTCGAGAAGAGCGAAGAAGCACTGAAAAAAAATCCCCGTCCGGGAGGAGGATGAAGAACTCTTCTTTCTTCTCAGCTCAGGCTTAGCCGAAGATGAGGGCAAAGAGTTGCCTAGGCCCTGGAGTATTTGCAATATCAAATTTTTCTATCATTAGAAATTTTTGTTCTTTTGTCATTTGCCGAAGTAAATAAATAAAGTTTCAGCTTGATTTATTTGTTTATACACTTGTGGCTGATAAAAATACATAACGTTGTTTCTGGAATACATGTATAATGAGAACCCAAGCGGAACTTAGATTCACATTAGGGGGTAGAGAGAAGAAAAACGGTTTTAAACACTTGTTGAAACTTGAGAAAAGTTTACAAGTTAAAGCTAAACTGAGATTATGTTTAACATTTGTTGAAACTTGAAAAAGTTTACAAGTTGAAGTTAAACCGAGATGATGATTAACACTTGTTGAAACTTGAGAAAAGTTTACAAGTTGAAATTAAAATAAGATTATGTTTAACACTTGTTGAAACTTGAGAAAAGTTTACAAGTTGAAGTTAAACCGAGATCATGTTTAACACTTGTTGAAACTTGAGAAAAGTTTACAAGTTGAAGTTAAACCGAGATCATGTTTAACACTTGTTGAAACTTGAGAAAAGTTTACAAGTTGAAATTAAACCGAGATTATGTTTAACATTTGTTGAAACTTGAAAAAAGTTTACAAGTTGAAGTTAAACCGAGATCATGTTTAACATTTGTTGAAACTTGAGAAAAGTTTACAAGTCGAAGTTAAACTGAGATTATGTTTAAACTTGAGAAAAGTTTACAAAATAAAGTTAAACCAAGGAAAAACACTTGTTAAAATTTTATGAAGAGATTTACAAGTTGAAACCAAAGGTGTGCCAAGAGAGGTACTTGGGTATTTTCCAAGGTAAATTATCAGTTTAAACAGGGCGTGTCACCCTGAGAAGATCACACAAGACTGAAGTGTATATTAAAGATATGCAAAATATTCTAAGTGTGGAATCAAAGAAGAGTAGTAAAGAGAAGACAAAGATACAAGCAGGAAAGTTGTATTAAACGTTCAAAAGAAGGCATGTCGGCCAAAGCTTACAAATTGTTCCAAAAAGGAGAAAAACAAAAATACAGAGCACAGAAGAAAGAGAAAAACATGAAATTAAGATTCTTCAGCATCATTAGCAGGCTGGCTTTGGACCTCGGAGCACTGTTGAGAAGACATCTCGGCGGCCTTCTCAGCCGCAAGCTCAGCGTCAATTTCTTGAAGGGTTAGATTGAGGCTCTTATCGGCACGAGGCACGTCCAATGACGACTTCTCGGGAGTGGCATCATTGGGGACTTCCTCACCCTCTTTATCTTGAGTTAAGTCCAAGACTTGCTCATTCAGAGAAGGGGACTTGGTCCCAGCAGCCTCATTTGATTTCCTCACCAAGGTCTCTTCTTCAGACTCAGATTCATCGTCGGATTGACTTGGAGTTGGAGGGAATGGAAGAGGAATGACGTCGGCGTTCTTGAGAACGAGTCCTCGGGGACTTCAAGCTTTTTTAGAAGAGACATCCAACCAAGGGTAAAACCTTGTTGCACGCCTGCTTCACTTGCTTCTCATAGTCCGCCGTGACATCGGCCACCCCCTTATTGTAGCCCTTTTCATCGGTCGCCTTGAGCTCGGCATCCTTCGTGGCCAAGGCTTCTTGTAGTTCTTTTTGGGCCTGGGCCGTTTTCTCCTCGTTCTCCTTCTTTTCGGCCCCAAGAACCTTCTTGATGGTCTCAACGGACTCCGCCTTTTCTTCAGCGTCATTTTGAGCTTTGATAGCAGCCTCGGCTTGATCCTCCAAGGTCTTTATCTTTGATTGCAAGTTTTTATTAGTCTTTTGCAGACTAGCAGCCTCCCTCTTCTTGTCGGCCAGCTCTTGCCGATTCTAAAAAGCTTGCACTGAGAATGAATGAGCATGTTGGATGGCCTGAAAGTGAACAGAAGTTATTAGAAAATATTATAAGTGTGAAATAAAGAGAAAGAAATAAAAATTACCAAATAAAGAGACTTACCTGAACAGAGTGCTAGAGCATCAGAGCATAGTTCCCATATTTGCTCATCTCGGCGTTTCGGTCGAGATCGCCGAGAAGGAGCAGAGCGGTACTAAGGGCGACGGCGACATTAATGTTGTCAGCACTATCGCTAGCCTTAACTGGCTTATTCTCCAGTGTGATTTTGGCGGCCTAGGGGGAATCATGCTTTAGAGATCCCGAGGCGATTGTATTGGATGACCTCGGCTTCTTTGATCGTTTAGACTCGGATGGTTGGGCCTCGGCAGGCCTCTTCTCGACGGTAGAATGAGACTTATCGCTCTCAGCCAATTTGGAGATTGGCAAGGTGTCCTCAGTGTCAACCTGAGTCACCGTTGCCTTTGGCTGAGCCTTCTTGATCCTTTTTGTCTTCGGCTTTGGCTGGTTTGGTGCTGGTTGGGCATCAACTGAATCAGGAATATTGGCCAAAAGATCTTTAGCGACTGCTTTTTGGCGGCTCATTTCAGCAGCAAAAACTGTTCGGCATCGTCGACGGCGTTGGGATATCGGGATTAGGTATGGAGCCGAGGTAGATGGCTGCTCAGCTGGATCAGAGGTCGATCCTTGATCTGGCCGAGATGAGGAGACAGCTTGAGGAGTTGTGGTAGAAAGAGGTGATTGGCTTTTCTTCTTTTTCTTTGGGACGTCGGGCAACGCCGATTTATAGGTTGGGATGAAATTGAGTACCAGAGGGGCTCTCTGTTTATGGACTGGCAGATCCAAAAGTTTTCTCAAGTCTTTGCTAGGAAAGAAAGACTGACGGAAGCCCTTTGGTGACTGAGGAAGAGCTGCAAGGAAAACAAACATTAGAAACAAATAACGTATTGAAGACTTTAAAAACAAGTTAGTATGAACACAGGGCTCTTATCATTGCCCTCTACAAAAATTGATCGAGGGAGAGGGTAGAGATGGAGGTCCTCATTTGGAGCGAACTCCCAGTTCCCTGAGGTAATGAAATAGTCATCCCTAGCTCCCTTGTTGGAGTTAGGGAGGTCGGCGACAATTTTGTACTCTGTGGACCTTGGCTTGAGGTAGTAAACGTAGCCCGTATCTTTTTTGAGGCCACACATGGTGTTACAGTATTGGATATCGGCTAAGGTAATCCTAGCGTTTTCTTGTCTGGCTAAGGCTATAATACCATTGATGACTCGATAGGAATTGATGGTGAGTTGCATTGGGTTCAACATATAATAGTGAAGTATCTCACGAAAAAGGGTGTTGAGTGGGGAGCCGAAGTCCGCACTCAATGAAGGCTACCACAGGGAAGGGCATAGAATCAGTTGTAGGCATGATGGAGTCATTCGCCCCAGCCAATCTCAGATGGACGTCGGCCGGGATGTCAAACTCTCACCTAAAGTACTCTAACTTGGATGGGGTGTCTACCCTATGCTTCCACATACCCATGATATCGGCTTAACTAAAGGGGTGGATTTCAGAAGGGTGTGTTTCTAAAGAGTTTTATGGACCTCGGCTAAAGCTTGAAAATACACAGAATCTGTGCGGAATCGTTTCAATTTTCCCTAACAATTGTTTTGAGTTCTACAAACAAATCCCAAATCTAGATCTATGGAAACGAAGATTGAAGGCACGAATCTGGAAAACAGAAAAGCAAGAATGCGCTTCAGAATCAAGAACAAAGATGGACTATCAAGAACATTGTAAGTACAAAGGGTATAAGGTCAAGAACAGTGGCAAAAGTGCAGAAAAGTTGTGAGTAGTGCGTGTATTCAAGACATGGGCAAAGAGCAAAGTCGTGAAATAAACACACTTAGATACATGATTCATAAATCAGAAACTTAAGTAAAACAGCAACAGATAAATGAAGCGAAACTTCTTGGAGAGCAACAAGAAATAAGACTAGAAGGAACAGTGGCTTACCAGAAAGAGGGAAGCCGGAATGGGGATTGCCAAAGTCTGACGACGGTTACAAAAGTGAAAGATCAGTGAGAATCACGCCGGAAGGGGTAAACGGAGCAAGTTGCAGAGCTGTGGAAGCTTGAACAATGGAGGATTTGAAAAAAAGCTAGAGAGAAAGAGAGCTTCTGCAATGATGTAAAGTGAAAAGACGGGAGAAAGAAACAAGTTTTGTCAAAACTTGAAACGGCAGCAAAAAAGGCAATTAATGCGCCTGGAACAACGAATGCGTCAGACGGCGCACGTAGGCGCGAGACGACTTGCAAACGCGTCCGAAGTACGATCCAGTAAGGAGAAGACGCGTGGCTAAAACAGTTGAGTTATTGTGTATGACAGCTCATACGCTTGAGAAAAGCCTTTGGGATCCTTGTTCTTCAAAGAGACATGTCGGCATTAACGATGATGTCAGCTGGGAATCTCTAAGCCGATGTACTAGCAGGAAGTACCGATATAGGTCCCATCATCTCAGAATGCTGAAGTAATAGAACCTAGGGGGCAGTTGTGGGGATATATTTTTTGAGTACCAACACGTGGCCAAGGTGACGCTGACGTGTCAGCCGAAGTGCCATGTGTCCTGGTCATGACGCTGAGGTTATTTCGGCAAGGCCGAGGTTATCTCCGAAGATATCGGAATCCGAGATAAGCGGATAAGGCACAAGAGTCCTAGAATGATGAGAGGACTCAGCCTAGATAAAGATAAAACTCTTAGGGAGTTTATCTCTATCTATTGAAGAGTCCTAGATAAGTACTGAGTTAAAGTCCATTGAAGTTAGGTTTCTATTGGGACAAGAATTGAGTTAACTATAAAAGAAAGGCACTCCTGATGGGTCTAAGGTACACAATTTATATTCTGAACAGTGAGTTTAGCACTATTAATTATCTTTGAGAGATATACTGACTTGATTGTCGGAGTACCCCCAGGTGGACGAAGTACCGCCGGAATCTTCTTTTTCTGTTACAGGTCAGACAGGTGCCATTTATTCTGCCAGTGCTCTCCAGCTGAATACTGAGTTGGCAGTGTGGTCAGAAAAACACTCACACAGTTTAGATCTTGAATTATTTATAAAAAAAATTAATAAATTAAACTTTTTTACTTTTATATTTTTAAAATTTTTTCATGTTAAGATACAAAGATGATGTTAAAATATAAACCTGAGAGATGCCGTCCATTTGCTTGTCCTTTCTTTTTCATAAACTTCTCCACAATCATAAGCCTCCTTTTTTTTTTTTTTTTTTTTTTTTTTTTTTTTTTTTTTTATTCTCCACAATCATGATCATCCTCACATTTTCCCAAATAATTTATTTAATTGGGAGCTCTCTTCATTGTTTGGGACATCCAATTGCTTGAGAGGGGTCTCATTTTGTGATTAGCCTGTGAACAATATGTTTGAAAGCGGCTTCTCTGCCCAGCCCTCGTTTGGGTATTAGTATTTTTAGTAATTTTTAAAATTTTTATTTTTTTATAAGATAAAAAAATTTAATATATTTATGAATAATTTTTTTAGTTATACGATAACAAATGGTGAATTAGTGAGATTTTTCTTTAAAAAAAAAAAAATCATAACTTTTTGAGCTAAAGAGTCAAGCTGTCAATCAAGATTTGGAGGTGTTGTTGGCCTTGTGAGCCCACCATGGTACTTACATTGATGATTTAAAATATTCATATTGTAAAATTTGCTAAAAAGATCATTCTCACAAAAAATTAAGTAGATCGAACATTTGCAAACGCATTATTAGATTACATTTATATTCAAAATAATAATTACTTTAGTTTCAAAATTACAATTATTGTCTTTTACATATATATATATATATAATAAATGTGATTTAATTGTGCAATTCCGATTGTCCAAATAATGTTATTTTTTTGTGAAATTAATCTTCTCAACAAGCACTATCATGTGAACCCAGAAGAGTCCAACAGCACCTTCATTGGCAACTGAATCCAAAATATAATTCAACTTGTTTGGTTCTTGTTTTTAGAAAATAATTTTTAGAAAATTTTATTTATTTTTTTATTTTTCATATTTTAATGTTTTCAATGAATTTTTTTAATATTTTAGGTAATTTTTTTAATTTTTAGACACACCTAACATAAATACACTTAAAAATTATAATATTTGTGAAAAAAATCTTTAAAAAATCCACTAAATACCAAAAAAATATATATATATATATAAATTCAGTAATTTTTTTTTCTTTTTGTGTATTTATTGAAGATGGTGCTACCGTCTGTGATATCCCCAAATCAGAGTGCTTTTATTGGGGGCCGTTTGATTAGTGACAATGTTTTGACGGCTTTTGAGATGTTTCATTTCATGAAAAATAAACGGCATGGCAAGGAGGGATGCTTTGCGCTCAAACTTGACATGAGCAAAGCCTATGACCGCGTTGAATGGGGGTTTCTTAAAGGGGTTATGGAGCACATGGGTATGCCGTATCGATTTGTTGATCTTATCATGAGATGTATTTCAACGGTGTCATACTCTGTTTTGATTAATGGATAGCCGACAGTGGAGTTTCGTCTGACGAGGGGCCTTCGCCAAGGGGACCCATTGTCGCCTTACCTGTTTGTGTTGTGTGCTAAGGGTTTGTCGGCATTAATTACAAGGGCAGAGACAAGTCATCATCTTACTAGTATGGCCATTAGCCGAGGGGGACCTCGCATTTCTCATTTATTTTTCATTGATGATAGTTTGCTCTTTGGAGTGGCCAAACCAGAGGAGATTTTAGTTATTCAGGGGTTATTGCTGGATCTGGGCAAAAAATTAATCTTGACAAATTTGCCATCTTCTTCAGTGCTAATGTGGATGTTGGGCGTAAGGAGGCTTTGCGACAACTTTTAACTGTAGGCAGCATGGTTGAATCTGGCAAATACTTGGGGCTACCATACCTTCTTGGTAGGTCCAAGAAAGAGGTGTTCAATTTTATCAAGGACAGAGTTTGGAAACGGATTAGTGGTTGGAAGGAAAAATATCTTTCGGTGGCGGGAAGAGAGGTTATGATAAAAGCTGTCGTTCAATCCATCCCTACATATGTTATGTCTTGTTTCCAACTTCCAGCAACTTTTTGTGCTGACATTGATTCCATGGTGTGTCGATATTGGTGGGGACAAAGTGGAAATAAGAGGAAAATTCATTGGACCTCATGGGAAGCTTTGTGTCACCCGAAATGGGAGGGAGGAATGGGCTTCCGCCGGTTTGCGGATTTTAACAGTGCTATGTTGGCCAAACAGGGATGGCGCCTTCTCCAGTCCCATGACTCTTTATTTGCTCGGTTGATGCGGGCCAAGTATTATCGGAACTCGACGTTTTTGGAGGCCGAGTTGGGGTGTAATCCCTCTTTCACATGGTGGAGTATTTTTAACTCTTGACCCTTTTTGATGGCCGGGTTACATTGGCGAATTGGGGACGGGCACACTGTTAAAATTTGGGGTGATAGGTGGTTGCCTAGGGGTTATTCTTTTCTTTCCATTTCTCCTCATTCTTTTCCTAATGTTACCAGGGTGAGCTTTTTGATAGATTCAGACTGAAAGTGTTGGGACTTGGGAAAGCTACAGGCCCATTTCCTTGATGTTGATGTGGAAGTGATTCAGAAAATTCCTATTAGCCCTTACCTGCCTTCTGATACATTGATTTGGCATTATACTCGAGATGGGAGATTTTCGGTTCGGTCGGCTTATCATTTACAAATGACTTGGTCTAGGATTGGGATATATCCGGAATCGTCCAATATAGGGGAAGCCAAACGGCAGTTTTGGAAAGGGGTTTGGCATTTAAAAATTCCGAATAAGATCAAGGCCTTTGCATGGAAGGCATGTTTGAATATTATCCCAACTTGGGACCGGTTATGGCAACGTTGCGTGCTTGTTAAACTTGGGTGCGACTGTTGTAACGCAGCTGTGGAGACTTTAGTCCACTATGTTAAGGAATGTGAAGTGGCGCAACAAGTATGGGATGCTAGTCCTATGGCTTTTGTTACTGATGTTGGGGTGGGCTATGATTTTTATCAGTGGGTGATTGAGATTGAGAAACAAGTTGATGAAGTAGGATTGGGGTTGTTCTTTGCGCTGTGTTGGGGATTATGGTTTGCTCGTAACCAAGCTATATTTAATAATATTAAGCGGGTTGCGCGGGTGATTGTTCAGCGAGTGTGTGCCTATCTACAAGAATTCTGTCAAGTCAAAGCCCGCGTTCAAGGACTGAGGGTCTGTCATAATCCATCACGATGGAGGCCACCATCAGTGGGTGTGGTCAAGATTAATTTCGATGCGGCAACCTTTACTGATCTGGAGGCCATTAGGGTGGGTGTGATTGTTCGGGAGGCTCATGGAAAAGTTATTGCAGCCATGTCGGAAAGACTTCCACATTGGGTTGATGCGGATTATGCTGAAGCTCTAGCAGCAGCAAGTGCGATTGCATTTGGAGCAGAATTGGGCCTGAGTTATATTCATTTAGAAGGGGACTCGTTATCCATTATTAAAGCCTTCCGTTGTGAGGATCAAGTGCTTTCCTGTTTTGGCCATATTCTCCAAGGTGCTGTGTGTACAAGCCGCTGCTTCACCAGTTTTTGTTGTTCGCATGTGTTGCGCGGTGGGAATAAAGCTGCTCATGGGCTAGCTCGTCTGGCGGGGCGTGTGCTCAGTAAACGAATTTGGAAGAATGCGGTGCCAGCTGAATTATGTAGGATAATTCGAGATGAGGCTGTTTTAGTTTCTTAAATTGTATTGGCCTTTCTAAAAAAAAAATGTAAGGTGCATTTAAAAAATTAAAAAATTGCTTAAAATTTAAAAAATATTCACTAAAAATAAAAAAATTATGAAAAATAAAAAAACTTAATTTTTAGAAAATTAAATTCAAAAAATTAAAATCAAACACACTGATTATGATCTTTGTTCACTTGTTTTGATATTTTGTTCTTCGACTATATTTCACATTCACCTATCTTCTAGCATATTGTTCTTGATTTAGCCTTTTTCTTTGGGCACAATGTCCATTTGGTTGCAATTTTTCTTTTTAATTTTTGTGGATGGACTGATGAAATTGAGAAGATTGGCAATGTTAAAGACTTTAGGCCGGTATGGCATTAAAAAATAAATAAATTTAGGTGTGCGTCTTAATACGTGGACTTATTATTCAATATGTCCTATGATAATTAATGACATTTTTCATTAAATACTATTAAAAAACGTCCCTAATACAAAAAAATGTCGCCAATTATAAGTTTTAGTGGCAATTTAAAAAAATCGTTAAAAAAAAGATTATTAATTTTTAATTTTCAACGACAGTTTGAAAAATTCATCATAGAAAAGAGTCAATAATTGTAAGTTTCAGCGATAATTTATAAAAACTGTAACAAAAAAAATTACTAATTGTCAATTTTTAACGACATATACAAAAATCATCACAAAAATTATTTTTAACGATAATTTTACTAAAACTTATTTTTAATAGAATTTTATGAAAATTAAATTTAATTATAAAGACTTATTAATACTTTACCCAAAAAAATGAAGAAGAAGAAAAAGAGACAGCTATCATGACAAAAAGTTTATGAATAGAATCAATTGCGTAAAATATAAGTAGAAGAACCTAAATGAAAAAAAATTTCTGTGACGCTGTGGCCAAGACTATTTATTTAGTTAGTTTTATGATTAGTTTTTAGTATATTTTGTTTATCCAAATTACCATCTGAAAATGGGCTCTTGGGAAACCATTATGCAAGAGACCAATGGTTAATTTGGTAGATGAGGTATTCCCTCATAGAGTGTAATGGTTCAATTCGAGTCTCATTGTGTTTGATGCAATTTTTTTTTTTTCTCTATTCAACTCTTAAAATAAATAAATATAAACATTATTCAAGAAAGGTTAAAAGTCTCAAATTAAATTCGTGATTGTGAAGAAATTTACATTAGGAGGTTATTTTGTAATTCTGGAGCATGATTAGGTAGTGTCTTAGGAAAGGGTTCTGATTAGTAGAGATTGTGGGGTCTATAATTTTATGGTTGGGCATGAAGCTATAAACGAACTAAGCCAAGCCGAGCCAAGTTGAGCTTTTGAGTTTTCATACTTATTTATTAAGAATTAGTCGAGTTCAAATAATTGAGTTCAAGTTTGACTCGTCAAATATTTAATAAACTCAAGCTCGGGTCAAGCTCGCTTGATTACAAAAAATAGCCACATTCAAGCTCAAGCCTGAAAAAAAATTAAATTTAAATTAATTTAGTAATTAAAATAAAAAATTATGAGCAAAATATACAGTAACACTTATATTAAATAAATTTCATCAGTCAAATATATAAATTTAAAGAAACGCCAAACACACATAGAAAATTAAATAAATAATTAAAAATTTGTTTGATATATTATTAAAAGTATATTAATTTTTTTTTAATTTATATTCAGGAGCCTTATTGAGTCGAGTTTTAGACTACTCAAACTCAATTCGTTATTAACGAACTTTAAACGAGTTGAGCTCGAACTGTTCATAAATAGTTTGGTTCGTTTGCAACTTAGATATAGGAGAATAGAAAAAGACATGGTAATTAATGATTAATTGGTGACAAGGATATGTAATACGCACTTAATAATTTTTCTTGATCTGTAATTTTATTTTATTTTTGGATAAATTACACTGACACCTTTTGAGATTTTTGTTTAATATAAATTCCTCACTCATGTTTGAAAAATTACACTTATCCCATGTCAGATTAAAATGACATATTTGTCTTTATACATATAAAATAATAAAATAATATTGATATTTTGTTCATGTGTCACGACCGAAACCCGCCCCTATGGGTTTAGTATCGTAACCGGTCAGTAATCCTTGGATTACCAAAGGCCTCTTAACAGAATATCATATAGTTAGGGGCTACGGAAGCAAATATACAAAATATACGAGGTCCAATGAGCTGTGATGAGATACATGGGACAGATAGACAAATAATTTAAACTTTTAAAAACTTGCGAGTGAAGTCAACAGATATAGTATTTACACACCACTCCATAAACATATAAACATAAATCTTGCCTGTACTTAAAAGGAGCAAGGTCTGGTACATCACAAAAACAGCCACTAAACTTGTTTCCATCCGGAATCTCCTCGGAAGGCCCAAAGGTTGGCTGACTATGACAACCCCCATCTCTGATTTGCGTTAATTCATGATTAAGCATGACAAGTAATTGATTAAGATGAAATCCTAAATTGATTACATAAGTATGTTATTTTAATTGCATTCTTATCTGTTCGATATAGGAAGATCTGTTCGTGTTTTGATTTTTAATTTGCAAATTGAAAGCCTTATCGGCGACCGATTCAGAAATTGACTTGATTCTTATGCTAATTAGGAATTATAGAATTTCATGGTATGTTTAATTAAAATTCAATTTGGAATGATTAAATTAGAATAAATAATGTTAAATTAATTGAATCTAGGTTATTTACACTTTTGTCATTGAGTGGGCTCCCTCTAGATCATTGTTTTGTTCCTATTTCATATATGTTTGACACCCTTAGCCTCCATCTTCTTGCACAAACCGTGAGAGAGAGAGAGAGAGAGAGAAAGAGAGAGAGTTGGAAGAAAAGTGAATTCAACAAGAGAATTGCTTGAATTTAGAAGTAATTGAAGAGGATTTGGAAGATTAGGCTTCTACACTTGAAAATTCAAGACTTAAGGTAAGAATTCACCCTCTTAATTGTGAAATTAAGTTGTTTCATGCATGGTTCATGGAAAAATTGGAGACTAAAGTCAAGAAATAGCCTAAATAGTAAAATTGAGAATCAATTCATGCATGCATGTCCATATCATGGAATTTGAAATTGTTTTCATGAAATTCTTACATGCATGCCCATTTTATGGTTGTTCTCTAGAATTCATTGGGTTTTTGAATTCAATCTTGCATTTGATCATGCTTTGGAGTTTTGGAGTTCATGAGAACTTATGCATCACATGTTCTTGTCATGTTCATAAAGTTTTAATTGAAATTTGGTTCAATTGGCACACTTTTAGGCTTGAATTTTATGAAATGATCTTTAAAACATATTGTGTTGTGAGTTTCTAAACGTTTTCCAAAAATCTGGCCCAAAAGGATGAGTTTTGGCATGTTTGATGCATGGTTCGAAGCTTGGGAGCAAATCTGGAAAACCCAGAATTCGGCTCTCTCGCTCGAACGAAGGATTCCATGCTCGAGCGACCACCTTTGTTTTTAGACTTTCGCTCGAGCGACGGAACGCTGGCTCGAGCATAAATCGCAAGCTCTCAGGTTTGTGCGTGTGCAGACGCACGCTCGAGCGACGAGACCTACGCTCGAGCGAGCATCGAGCGAACATCGAGCAGAGATTTTCAGCAACCAGTACTTTTCACATTTTGCAGATCGCTGGAGCGATGGAGTCCACGCTCGAGCGACCACATACATTTGTCATGTCCGCTCGAGCGAAGAAAGCCACGCTCGAGCGAGACCCCTGTTTAAGCAAATTTTGGCTAAGTGTTTCAAATACATTTTTGCATCCTCATTCCATCCTGGGCATTCCTAGGTCATGATTAAGACTTCTTAATAAGGTTAAAAGCTAGAAACACACTAAGAGCAATGAATTAAGTTATGTTCAGTCCGAGTGTGGGAATTCAACGTATGTATCTATCATGTTATGTAGGTCACACGCCTCGAGATAAGTGAATTGCCCACTTTGTCACCTAATTGGAGCTACCAATTACCTGTGAGTAATAACTCTGTAAAGTTATGTTTAACTTTAATTATTTTCTGATGATATGAGATGATGAGTTTTTGAAATGCTATGTTTGTATAAATGAATGATTATCCAATTTTCTTTGAAACGTAATTGTGGTATCCTTAGCAGAGGCCCTCGTCTAGGGGACATAATACTGTGGCTTATGGTCATGAGGCCTTAGCCCGGGAGAAAGAATACCGTGGCCCAGGCCCTCGCCCAGGGGAAACAGTACCGTGGCCGATGTATGAGATATGTTACCCGGTACCGGAGGTTCCTTTATGGAACTTGATATGGTTGACCAAAAAGACAAGTTTAAGTAAATTGACGTATCATACATGATTGAATAAGGACAAGACTATGATTCTTTGTCACTATCTGTTTATGATCCTGAATTGTTATGAGACAAGTTATGGACATCATTCGTTAAAGCCTTTACTTTGTTATTATTCACTGGGCTATCACTCACTGTTTATATTATGTATGTAGGTGAGCAAGCTCGCGACCAGGTCCAGAATTAACGGCCTAAGTTTCAGTTTTGTCAGCCAACCATTGTGCCTCCCGAGGAGGTTCCGTTGAAATCAAGTTTCATGGCTGTTTTTGTAATCACGATAAGCTATGTTTACACTATGTTGTGTTTGGCCAAAATGTCTGGCAATGTATGTTGGGAAGTGATGTATGAAGTTTATATCACTATTGTAAAAAAGGTTTTAAGTTAACCGTTCCATGTATGTCTGCACAGCTCTACGGATTATGCATGTCTTAATTATTTGCTTCCGCAGCCCCTGCTATGTACTATTATGCCAAGAGGCCTTTGGTAATCCAAGGATTACTGGCCGATTACAATCCTAAACCTATGGGGGCAGGTTTGGGTCGTGACACTGACAAAAATTAAAACATAGGCTGTCAACTTTGGGCCTGGTCACGTGCCTGTTCGCCTGCATACATAATATAAATAGTGAGCTAGAGCCTAGTGAATAATAACGGAGTAAAGGGTTTTAATGAATGATGTCCATACAGATTTAGAAATCATAATTCAGATTCATAACAGATTCAGATTCATATTCATATTCTTGCTCAGATCATATACAGAAATCAGAGTTCATGCTTAATCATACGTGGTACATCCATTAGCGCTAACAGAATAGATACAGAACATATGCAGAACATATGATGGTTATGAATAACCAGTTCCATAAAAGAACCTCCGGATCTGGGTAATAGAGAATATATATGCTAAGATCTATGATGGAGCCTCCGGTACGGGTAATAGATGACAAACATAATAAGTTCCATAATGGAACCTTCGATACCAGGTAACAGCTAACAGATATCACATGATGCTAAGGATGCCACGAATACATTGTCAGAAATTGGAAAATCATTCATTGTACAGAACATATCGTTTCAGAAAACAGATCTTAATTCATCATACGAAAAGTAAATAAAGTTGAACATAGCTTTACTAAGTTATTACTCACAGTTAACAGATGGCTCTAAGTAGACGAGTAGAGTAGGTAATTTACTTAACTCGTGGTGCGTGACCTACAGAATATGACAGATACATATATTGAAACACATATTCGAATTGTACATAACTTATTTCACTTGTTCTTAGTGTGTTTCTACCCTTATGCTTATTATGGTGTCTTAACCATGGCCTAGGAAGGCCTAGGATGAAATGAGGATGCAAAAATTGCATTAGAAAATATTTTCCAAAACTTGCTGAAAACAGGGTCCATGCTTGAGCGTGGCTTTCCTCGCTCGAGCGGACATGCAAAAAGTGAGGGTTCGCTCGAGCATGACTTCATTGACTCAAGCGGACTGTAAACTCTGAAAAAGTACTGGTTACTTATTTTTTACGCTCGATGGAGGCTCGAACTCCGCTCGAGCGTGAGACGCAGGCCTTCGCTCAAGCGTGACTTCTGTCACTCGAGCGTACTGCAAATCATGTGAACTTCTGGATACATGCATTTCACGCTCGCGCGGGTATCATGTCGCTCGAGCGAAAGTGCACGCATTCAGAGTGTTTCGCTTGAGTGTGAACTCCTACGCTCGAGCGTAGATTCAAATTCTGGAATTTCCAGATTTGATCTCCAAGCTTCAAACTCAAACTAAACACTTCAAAACTCATCATCTTGGGCCAAAATTCTGTAAAACATTTAGAAACTCACAAAACATCATGCTTTGAAGATCATTTTGTGAAATCAAGGCCCAAAAGCATGCCAATTGTTCAAAAATGCAACTTAAACTTTATGAATGTTTCATGAACAAAACATGCATGAATTTTCTTGATCTTGAGCTTCTCAAAACATGATCAAATGCCATAAAACAACATAAAACTTGATAATTTCCCAAAATCAAGGTGAATTCAAGACATGCATGAGGGAATTCTTGGAAATCATGCTCAATTTGTAAATGAATAGACATGCATGCATGGTATGGTCCTTCTACCATCTTATTTAACTCAAGTCTTGCTTAACTCAACATAATCTTCATGAATTCGTGTTCTAAACATCATAATTATATAATCTAAGTGTTGAATTTATACTTCAACCTCTCAAGTAAGATCTAGATGATGAGCATACTAAGATTCCAAGCTAATTCTTCCTAATTCCAACAATTCTTGTTGATCTTAACTCTCTCTCTCTCTTGGTCCCTCATTCTCTCGTACGTTTTTGAGCTCAATGAGTAGGGGATGAGGGTGTAAAGTAAAATAAGGGGGTCTAAATAGCCTTAGGTAGGCTTTATTAAGATTGACTTAGGTTAATCACATTAACATTAATGATTCTAATTTAATCGTTCCAAATCGAATTTCAATTAAACCTACCATAAAATTATATAAATTCCATATAACACATAAATCAAATCAATTTCAGAATCAGATGCCGATAAGGCCTTCAATTCGCAAAATATAGCAGAATCTCAAACAGATATTCCTACAATAAACAGATAGAAACACAAATAATGCAACATATATGGAATAAATCCAAAATTTGATCTTAGTGACTTATTAGGCACATGAGATCATGAATTAACATTAATCATAGGTCAAGGTTGTTACAGTCTTATCCTCTTAAAAGAGTTTGGTCCTCCAAACTTGAATTACCTTCATTTTGGAAGAGTACCGGGTCCAAAGGAAACAGTTTAGGATATCTTTTCGTCATATCTTCTTCTATTTCCCATGTAGCATAAGTTCCTCCATGATTCTGCCAATCAACCTTCACTAACAGAATTTCTTTGTCTCTCAATCTTTTGATTCAACGGTTCACAATCTGTAAATGTATTTCTTCGTAAGTATAATCATCCTTTAGAAGCACATGGGTCGGCTCTATAACATGGAGCGGGTCTCGTAAGTAATCTCGAAACATTGAAATATGAAAAACATTGTGCATATGCTCCATTACCGGAGGTAAGGCTACTCGATACGTTACCGGGTTAATCTTTTCAAGAATCTCATAAGGCTACCCGATAAGTTACTTCTAGAAAAGAAATTTTCTTGGAGTTAGTACGTTCGGATGTGTGTGGTCCTTTAAAAGTTAGAACACATAGTGGTGCACTTTATTTTGTTACTTCCATTGATGATTATTCAAGGAAAGTTTGGACTTTTGCACTAAAAACAAAAGATCAAACTCTAGATGTGTTTAAACTTTTTCAGGCCATGGTTGAAAGAGAAATAGGGCAGAAATTAAAATGCATCTGAACAAACAATGGTAGTGAATACATTGAGTCATTTGATAAGTATTGTCGCAGTCAAGGTATTCTGCACAAAGAACAGTTAAGAAGACTCCTCAATAAAATGGTGTTGCCGACAGGAAGAATCGCACTATTGTGGAAAGAACAAGGTGTTTGCTTTCACATGCTAAATTGCCAAGATCCTTTTGGAGTAAGGCAATGAGGACAACGGTTGACGTGATCAATTTGTTTCCTTTCTATCTTTTGAATGGTGATGTTCCTGAAAAAGTTTGGACTAGCAAAGATGTGTCTTATGAGCACTTGAGAATGTTTGGTTGCCGAGCCTTTGTTCACATTTCAAAGGATGAGAGGTCCAAGCTTAATAGCAAGTCAAGACAATGCATTTTTCTTGGCTATGGGCATGATGAGTTTGGTTATAGATTGTGGGATCCGATCGACAAAAAAGTTATTCAAAGCCGTGATGTTGTGTTTTTTGAAGACTTAACAATTGAAGACTTTGGCAAAGGTGATCAACCGGAGTAAAAAACTAGTGATCTCATTGACATTGATCCATCTCCTTCGTCTTCGGTGGATGATAAAAATAGGGGGGATGTGCAGCCACCTATTAAAGATGAGGAAAATGATACTAATCCTACTGAAGTTGAGCTCGAAATTGAGGAAGAGTATCCAACTCAAGAACCGCCACTACAACTTAAGTTGAGAAAATCTACATGGGACGGTCGAAATCCTCCCAATGAATTTGTGTTGATATCCGATCAAGGGAAGCCTGAGAGCTACCAAGAAACAATTGAGCATGCAAAGAAAGGTGACTAGAAAAAGGCTATGGAAGAGGAAATAAATTTTTTACTTGAAAAACACACTTATGATTTGGTGAATTTTCTTAAGGGGAGGAAAATTCTGAAAAATAAGTGGGTCTTCAAATTGAAGAATGGTGGCAAGAATCTAAGGTATAAGACACGTTTTGTTGTGAAAGGCTTTGGCCAAAAGAAAGGTGTTGACTTTGATGAAATTTTTTTGTCGGTTGTAAAGATGTCTTCTATTCGGGTTGTACTTGGCATGACCACAAGTATGAACCTTGAAATTGAGCAACTTGATGTGAAGACCGCATTTCTTCATGGTGATCTTGAAGAAGAAATTTACATGGTGCAAGCGGAGGGTTTTGTGGAAAAAAGGAAAGAGAAATTTGTTTGCAAATTGAAGAAAAGTTTGTATGGCCTCAAGTAAGTGTTGCGGCAATGATATAAAAAAATTGACTCTTTCATGATGAATATTGGATTTTATAAAACTACTTTTGGACCATTATGTGTTTATGAAAAAAATTTCGGATGGCAAATTTATTATTCTTTTGCTTTGTGTTGATGACATGTTAATTGTGGGTCAAGATTCTACCATGATTAACAAGTTGAAGTTAGAGTTGAATAAGTCTTTTACTATGAAAGATTTGGGATCGGCAAAGCAAATTTTTGGTATGAAGATTGTTCGTGATCGAATGAAGGGATTGATTTGGTTGTCTCAAGAAAACTACATTGAGAAAGTTCGTGAGAGGTTCAACATGGATAAAGCAAAGCCGGTTGGTCGTCCACTTGCGGGTCACTTCAAGTTTTGTTCGAATCAATGCCCTACAAGTGAGAAAGACAAGGAAGAGATACTGAAAATTCCTTATGCTTCAGTAGTTGGTTCTTTGATGTACGCCATGGTTTGTACAAGGTCGAATATTGCTCACACTGTTGGTGTGGTGAGTTGGTTTCTCTCTAATCCAGGTAAAGAACATTGGGCAGTGGTTAAATGGATTCTAAGGTATCTTTGAGGGACTTCGAAGGTGTGTTTGCGTTTTAGGAATGGTAAGCCGATACTTGATGGATTCACAGATTTCGACATGGCCGGTGATGTTGATTCTAAGAAATGTACTTCGGGATATTTAATGACATTTGTAAGGGGAGTTGTGGCATGGTAATCTAAATTACAAAAATTTGTTGCTCTCTCAACTACCGAAGCTAAATTTGTCACAATTATTGAAGCTTACAAGGAAGAGTTATGATTAAAGAAATTTTTACAAGAGTTGGGTTTGAAACAAGAAAGGTATATGCTTTATTATGATAGTCAAAGTGCTATTTATTTGAGTAAACATTCTACTTTTTATTCGAGATCGAAACACATTTATGTGAGATACCATTGGAGTCGTGATGTGTTAGATTTGAAATTGTTCCAACTCGAAAAGGTTCACACGGATAATAATATTTCGGATATGTTGACTAAGACTCTGTCAAGGGACAAACATTTGAAGTGTCAAACTTTGGTGGGTATAGTTGATGTCTCGACCTAAGTCGGTAAGGGGAGAATTGTTGGGTATACCTCCTCAGTGGAGTTGGGACCAATTGGTTTATTAAAAATATTTAATTTGGTTTGGTATTAGTTATACTAACTTTTTTTTATATATTGTATCTGGCTTTTGGAGGCCCAATCGGTATTTAAAAATATATTTGGTGGCAACTAGGGTTTTAATAAAAAGCTCAAGAATTAACAATACTTTTTTTGGTATTGTTGTCCAAGGGGATGGGTTAACAGATACAGTGTTTTCGTGTAATCGTCCAATTTGTGGGTTTATTGGGATAGTGTTGTGTGTATTCACTTTGGTGGCTAAGATTGGTCCAAGGTTCTTGCTTGATTTGTTGCTATTGCTTCAGTTTCAGAGGACTATTTCAACCACTTTTGTTTATCTATTTAGTGAGGTTTTTTTTCTTGTTTATTTGTGAGTATTTAGAATTCACCTAAGGGTGGTTTGTGAGACCATTTGTGTCTCATTTCTAATCTTTTGAAAACTTTTGGTTGATAGTGGAATCAGATTTCGGTTCTATAAACATATTTCCCATTGAGAAAACCACGTAAAAAAATTTGTGTCGTTGTTGATTTAATTTTTCCGCATTAGTTTTTATTTCTACTAATTGATTTACTTGTGAGAAATCATCTATTTTTCCTAACATTAGTGCTAGTCATTTTTTTTTTTAAATTTTAAAAAAAGAAGAAGATAACAATACAATTTTGCTATGTACAAGTAAGCTTGATGAAGATTGCAATCATACAATTTTGTTTGAATCCTCATTTCCATGGCATCTAACCATCTTTGCATGTTCTTCCTAAAGTTAACATTATTGTATGGTGCTCTTCCCCTGTCAATGAAGATTTTTAATTTGGATAAACAAAAGTAGAAATCTTTCAATGCTCTCGTAATGAGTTTAGGTGGTGCTTTAAGTAAGTAGTAACTGAAATTACAGGATTTATTACTTTTATATTAAAATTGTAAGAGACAAAATATTAAATGTTAACTCATAAATAAAATGATGCAATTCTCTAAAAATAATCAATAATTTTTCAAAGAGAAAGGACAACAAATACATGTCTTGTAAACACTATGATGTAAGACAATAATATACATGTCTTGTAAACACTATGATGTAAAGGTGTAGAGGTGTAAATCCGGTCTGGCCCATGTTGAGCCTCGTGGGCTCTCCCCAAATTTTGGGCTGGGTCGGACCACGAGCCAAAAATTAGGCCTAGACCTAAGCCCTAGCCCAGGGGTATTTGGGCCTTGGGCCAGCCCGATGGGCTTGGGTCTGGTCTCGGGCTTTGGCGGACTTGACCATTTTTTTAAATTTTTTCTATCAAAATTTTATTATTTTCCACTAAAAAAGACACTGACCTCGGCCAGGCCTCAGGCCGGGCCTTGAGTGGGTCTTAAGTGGGCCGATGGGCTAGGCCACGGGCCGAACTGGGCTTCAAAATGATGGCCTAAGCTTAGGGGCTCGGGCTGGGCTTGGTCCCATATGGGCTTAAACGAGTCTGGCCCACCACGGGCAGCGGGCCGCGGGCCGTAGGCTGTTTTTACACTCTTATAAGGGTGTGAACTATATGCACCTTATTACTAAAAAAAAATAACATAATTTTAATTTTCTAAGTCATAACTAAAAAAAAGAAAAAAATATCATAACTAAATATAGCATGAGGCGTAATTAAAGAACTCATGAGTCATAATTAAAATAATATTATAATTAAAGAAAAAATTAATCTTAACTAAAAAAACGACATAATTAAAAATATATATGATACATTACTTTTTAATGGGGGTGTATATTAAAAATTTCCCTTTCTTTATACATCCAAAGGAATAGACAAATGAGTGAGTCCTGAACTTTCCTTGACCAGCCACTATCATCACCACCTTTTCATATCTTTGGTCTTGTGACATTAGAATGATTGGCTTCATTTCATATAGAATTATATATATATATATATATAGAGAGAGAGAGAGAGAGAGAGAGAGAGAGAGAATTTCTCATATTATTGGACATATTTCTAATAATAGCTTAAGGTTTTAATACAATTTGTTATCTAACATAGTAGTATTAAATTTTTGATTCAAAGATTATGAGTTTAAGTTCTGTCAGGCGCCTTATATGACATTGGCCATTCTATTCTCTACATATTCATTTTGTTCGTTGAAGTCGCAATTGAGGACAAAGTAAATTTGATATATATTCAACCAACTTGTTTCCATCCAAAATTTTTTTGTTGATTTGAGCTTTAAAAAACTGTAACTTAGAAGAATAACTAAAACTTCAAACAAAACTAAACACATGCCGTTTTCAAGTACAATTAAATAAATATAATTTAAACAAATTGCAAATAATTAAGTGAAATCAAACAAGGCCATGGTTCAGCCAAATTCCCACCATTTAAATTCTTTGAACAATTGGGGATAAAATAACGACAGAAAACCAATTGAACATTGTGATCATTTCAAAACCTGGCATAAGGGTCACTTTATTTTTGGTAATCTTGTTTCACAGAAATTATCAAAATATATTAAAATTATATAAAAAATGTTTATATATATATTGAGATTCTATTTATGTTTATAGTATTTTTACAATTTCATCCCATTAATAACAATTCATTGGCTTGTGACTAACACCATCTATTCTATTATATAGAACACATGACTCGATTGCAAAGTTGTATCACATAATTTTTATTTTCAAAATAATCAGAACAATATTAATTTTTTCAAATATATATCTTTACTACTATAAGAACAAAAAATAAAATCAATTAATTCAAAAGCTGCTCTTTAGTTATCAATTATTTCGCATGCACTCCCATCCATGATCGGTTCAATTTGGGTTCAGTTTTTTTCAAATTCAAATATAAATAACTTGATTGTCATCTTCATCTTGTGAGATTCATCACAAGTTTCGTTTCGATAATATAAACTGTTCATTTTATAAGTCCCTCTGTATATAATTCATGAAAAACTTAGGTAGATTCGATCATATAACATTTTCATTTTATCACTTTTGTCTTTCAAGAAATGGACAATAAGTGTGGTTTGGAAATAGACAATCTATTTTTTTTTAAAGACAAACGCTATTAAATGAAAATGTTACAATATCAGATCAATTTGATTTTTTTTATGAATAATATACATGAAAAACTTTTTAAAAAAAATATTCAAATTATTTTACCAGAACTCACAATGGGCCCAACAGACCCGAACAGTTTGCTCAACTTGGAAGCCCTACCCTCTCCCAGGCTGGTTTCACAATGACATGGCTTTAATTTGGACAAGGCAAACAATTATCCTAGAAAGTCACAGCACACTCACTCAAACAGACACAGAGAGAGAGAGAGAGAGAGAGAGAGAGAGAGTTGCTACTGGCAATGATAGTAAGTTACTAATGGTTGAAACTGGACCATTGTGAGGATGGTTTTGAAACGTATGGGTGGTTTATAACTTCCAAGAGACTTGTCTTCTGTTTCATCTTTTGTGTGTGTGTGTGTGTGTCTCTCTCTCTCCCTCCCTTGTCATAATTCATTTATCGTATTTGGATGCTTCACCAATTTTATTCAAGCTAAATACTTATATATGCAGTATTAAAAAATAAATTTCAAATTAATCATATTTTGTAGGTGTTGATTATCAGTGATAGCTTCTGTCCACCCATCATTGCTCAGACAAGTCTGTGACTTGACCATAAAAGACAAGTATGTAAGTCCGAAAAATACAGCATCTTAGGACAGTCTCAACTTCGGTTTAGCCAAAAAAAAAAAAAAAAAAAAAAAACTCGCAACACACTAAGATTGACAATTCCTGAAAACATTGATTATTAACACGTGATACAGTGAAATTACATTAATGTGTCGTAGATATGATTTTTGCAAAGGATTAATTAGTGAAAAATTTACATTTATGGGGCTATATATTATTTGTTTTAAGGTTTAATCCTTTTTTGTGATAAGGATACGTATTGAAAAGTTACTAAAAATTAGCCGAATAAGATGATCAACAGTGTTGGCAGTGGGATGGATAGATAAGTGATATTGGAGTGATAAGTGACACATGTACATATAGGTGACATTTGGATAAATAGTTGAATAATTAGGTGAAACGTGTACAGATAAACAACATTTAAATAGATAAGTTACATTTGAACGGATAGACTAATAGGTAAATTTTTGAACATATAATTGTCTTTTTAGTCTAAAAATTTCAATTTAAACTTATTGTCATAGTTTTAAAAGTAGGCCTCTCGTGTGAGTACGTTTTACAAATGCATTTCAATATAAAGCTTAATTTCTTGCCCGTGTATCCATTCAAATAATTGCAACAGTATTAGAGACACTAAGATTGCGTTTGGTACAGTTTTGTAAATATGATTTGAGAGTATGAGTTGTATTTTGAGTTTGTGAATTATAGAATTATGATTTGAGTGTAGAAAATTTGTTTGGTTATGGTTTTTGAATAGAGTGTTGAATTAAGTTTTGAATTGAGTGTGAAATTAAGTTTTGAAAGTTTGATTTGACATGTAAAGTAAGAAAATTTGTTTGGTTACGTGTTTTGGAAAGAGTTTTCAAAACTTAATTCAAATTATTATAACTCATGACAAAACACACTACTTTCACACTATTGAAAATTCTGATCAACACTCATAACCAAACTCTTTTTAAAATTCAATTAAAAAAAATTATTATTAACAGAAAATAACATTAATCAATTTTTTAAGTGAAAATACTACAAAGGAAATAATTTTTTCTCAAAATAAATATTCAAAAAATTTAAATCATAAATATTTAAATAATCTAAAAAATTTAATAAGTAAAAAATTAAAATAAATATTCAAAAAATTTAAATCGTAAAAATTTAAATAATTTAAATATTAAAAAAATTTAAATAATTTAAAATGTTAATATTTTAAATTTAAAAATAACTCTACACTCAAATCGTAACCAAACACATAAAACAAAATTCAATTAAGAAATTATTTTTAAAACTCATAACCAAACACATAACTCGAAACTTCATACTACTTTCACAACTCTACACTCAAATCGTAACCAAATACATAACAAAAAAATTAAAATATTTAAAAATATTTTTATAAAATAAAGTTTGAATTTATTTTTATAAAATATTTGAAAATGTAAAAAATTAAAATCGTAATATTTTGAAATTAAAATATTTAAAAATATTCAAAAATTTTTAAAAATCGTAACATATTTAAATATTGATTTGAATTGAGTTTTGAAAAGAGTTTTGAATTATGTGTTTAGTTATGAGTTTTGAAAAGTAATGATTATGTTTTGAATTGAGTTTTGAGAAATGGGTGTAGAATTATGATTTGAAAGTTCCAAATAAATAACACACTCAAATCAATAGGTAGAACTATATTTTGAGATGTTTACCAAACGGAGCCTAAATTTTTTTATCAAAAATGCATGGAACCTACTATGTAAATACATACATTTTCAGTGATTTTTTTTTAATTATGTTTAGATCTTGAATTATTTATAAAAATATTAATAAATTAAATTTTTTTACTTTTATATTTTTAAAATTTTTTCATATTAAGATATAAATATGATGTTAAAATATAAACCTGAGAGATGCCGTCCATTTACTTGTCCTTTCTTTTCATAAACTTCTCCACAATCATAATATTTTTATTTTTTATTTTTTTTTTCTCTTTTTTTTTTTCTGGAACTATTCTCCACAATCATGATCATCCTCACATTTTCCCAAATAATTTATTTAATTGGGAGGTCTCTTCATTGTTTGGGACATCCAATTGCTTGATAGGGGTCTCATTATGTGGTTAGCGTGTGAACAATATGTTTGAAAGGGGCTTCTCTGCCCAGCCCTCGTTTGGGAATTAGTATTTTTAGTAATTTTTAAAATTTTTATTTTTTTATAAGATAAAAAAAAATTATATATTTATGAATAATTTTTCAAGTTAATACGATAAAAAACGGTGAATTACTGAGATATTTTTTTAAAAAAAAAAATCATAACTTTTTGACCTAAAAAGTCAAGTTGTCAATTAGGATTTGGAGGTGTTGTTGGCCCGTGAGCCCACCATGGGACTTACATTGATGATTTAAGATATTCATATTGTAAAACTTGTTAAAAAGATTATTCTTACAAAAAATTAAATTGATCGAACAACTGCAAACGCATTATTAGATTACATTTATATTCAAAATAATAATTACTTTAGTTTCAAAATTACAGTTATTGTCTTTTACATATATATATATAATAATTGTGATTTAATTATGTAATTCCAATTGTCCAAATAATGTTATTTTTTTGTGAAATTAATCTTCTCAACAAGCACAATCATGTGAACCCAGAAGAGTCCAACAGCACCTTCATTGGCAACTGAATCCAAAACATAATTCAACTTGTTTGGTTCTCGTTTTTAGAAAACAGTTTTTAAAAAATTTTACTTTTTTATTTTTCATATTTTAATATTTTCAATGAATATTTTTAATATTTTAAGTAATTTTTTTAATTTTTAGACACACTAAACATAAATACATTTAAAAATTATAATATTTATGAAAAAAATCTTTAAAAAATACACTAAATACCAAAAAAATACAAAAATATATATATAAAAATTCAGTAAATTTTTTGTATTTTTGTGTATTTATTAATTTTTTAAAATATTTTTCATAAATATTTTACTATTTAGATACATCTAAATAAGGTGCATCTAAAAAAGTAAAAAAATTGCTTAAAATTTAAAAAATATTCACTAAAAACAAAAAAATTACGAAAAATAAAAAACTCAATTTTTAAAAAATTAAATTCAAAAAATTAAAATCAAACACACTGATTATGATCTTTGTTCACTTGTTTTGATATTTTGTTCTTCGACTATATTTCACATTCACCTATCTTCTAGCATATATACTGTTCTTGATTTAGCCTTTTTTTTTTGGGCACAATGTCCATTTGCTTGCAATTTTTCTTTTTAATTTCTGTGGATGGACTGATGAAATTGAGAAGATTGGCAATGTTAAAGACTTTAGGCCGGTATGGCATTAAAAAAAAAAAAAAATTTAGGTGTAGGTCTTAATAAGTGGACTTATTATTCAATATGTCCTATGATAATTAATTAAATTTTTTATTAAATACTATTAAAAAACGTCACTAATACAAAAAATGTCACCAATTATAAGTTTTAGTGGCAGTTTAAAAAAATTGTTAAAAAAAAAGGTTATTAATTTTTAATTTTCAACAACAATTTGAAAAATTCATCACAGAAAAGAGTCAGTAATTGTAAGTTTTAGTGACAATTTATAAAAACTGTAACAAAAAAAATTACTAATTTACAAAAAATAATCACAAAAATTATTTTTAACGATGATTTTACTAAAACTTATTTTCAATAGAATATTATGAGAATTAAATTTAATTATTAAGACTTATTAATACTTTACCCAAAAAATTGTAGAAGAAAAAGAGACAGCTATCATAACAAAACTTTTATTGGCGAATTTTTTTGTTATTATTTTATACAGGGCTCATTGGGAAAGCTAGCAAAAAGTTAGTTTTTAGTGTTTTTAGCCAAAAAAATTAGCTTTTTTATCCAAGTCACTACTCAAAAAGCTAATTTTTTTTGCTAAAAAAATCGAAAGTCAACTTTTTACTAACTTTTTAAAGCACCAAATAATAAGTTTATGAATAGAATCAATTGCGTAAAATATAAGTAGAAGAACCTAAATGAAAATATTTTTCTGTGACGCTATGGCCAAGACTATTTATTTAGTTAGTTTTATGATTAGTTTTTAGTATATTTTGTTTATCCAAATCACCATCTGAAAATGGGCGCTTGGGAAACCATTATGCAAGAGACCAATGGTTAATTTGGCAGATGAGGCATTCCCTCATAGAGTGTAATGGTTCAATTCGCGTCTCATTGTGTTTGATGCAATTTTTTTTTTCTCTATTCAACTCTTAAAATAAATAAATATAAACATTATTCAAGAAAGGTTAAAAGTCTCAAATTAAATTCGTGATTGTGAAGAAATTTACATTAGGAGGTTATTCTGTAATTCTGGAATATGATTAGGTAGTGTCTCAGGAAAGGTTTCTGATTAGTAGAGATTGTGGGGTCTATGATTTTATGGTTGGGCATGGAGCTATAAACGAGCTAAGTCAAGCTGAGCCGTGTTGAACCGAGTCGAGTTGAGCTTTTGAATTTTCATACTTGTTTATTAAGAATTAGTCGAGTTCAAATAATTGAGTTCAAGTTTGGCTCGTCAAATATTTAATAAACTCAAGCTCGGGTCAAACTCACTTGATTACAAAAATAGCCACATTCAAGCTCTAGCTTGAAAAATAATTAAATTTAAATTAATTTACTAATTAAAATAAAAAAAATAAAAAATTATGAGCAAAATATACAGTAATACTTATATTAATAATAAATTTCATCAGTCAAATATATAAATTTATACAAACACCAAACACACATAGAAAATTAAATAAATAATTAAAAATTTGTTTGATATATTATTAAAAGTATATTAATTTTTTTTTGATTTATATTCAGGAGCCTTATTGAGTCGAGTTTTAGACTACTCAAACTCAATTTGTTATTAACGAACTTTAAACGAGTTGAGCTCAAACTGCTCATAAATAGTTTGGTTCGTTTGCAACTTAGATATAGGAGAATAGAAAAAGACATGGTAATTAATGATTAATTGGTGACAAGGATATGTAATACGCACTTAATAATTTTTCTTGATCTGTAATTTTATTTTATTTTTGGATAAATTGCACTGACACTTTTTGAGATTTTTGTTTAATATAAATTCCTTACTCATGTTTGAAAAATTATACTTATCCCATGTCAGATTAAAATGACATATTTGTCTTTATACATATAAAATAATAAAAGAATATTGATATTTTGTTCATGTGTCATGACCCAAACCCGCCCCTATGGATTTAGCATCGTAACCGGCCAGTAATCCTTGGATTACCAAAGGTTTCTTAACAGAATATCATATAGTTATGGGCTACGGAAGCAAATATACAAAATATACGAGGTCCAATGAGCTGTGATGATATACATGGGATAGATAGACAAATAATTTAAGCTTTTAAAAACTTGCGAGCGAAGTCAACAGATATAGTATTTACACACCATTCTATGAACATATAAACAGAAATCTTGCTCGTACTTAAAAGGAGCAAGGTCTGGTACATCACAAAAACAGCCGCTAAACTTGTTTCCATCCGGAATCTCCTTGGGAGGCACAAAGGTTGACTGACAAAAACGGAAACATAGGCCGTTAACTTTGGACCTAGTCACGTGCCAGCTCACCTGCATACATAATATAAATAGTGAGCTAGAGCCTAGTGAATAATAACGGAGTAAAGGGTTTTAATGAATAATGTCCATACAGATTTAGAAATCATAATTCAGATTCATAACAGATTCATATTCATATTCTTGCTCAGATCATATACAGAAATCAGAGTTCATGCTTAATCATACGTGGTACAACCATTAGCGCTAACAGAACAGATACAGAACAGATGTAGAACGTATAATGGTTATGAATAACTAGTTCCATAAAGGAACCTTCGGATTCGGGTAATAGAGAATATACATGCTAAGCTCTATGATGGAGCCTCCGGTACGGGCAACAGATGACAGACATAATAAGTTACATAATGGAACCTCCGATACCGGGTAACAACTAACAGATATCACATGATGCTAAGGATTGCACGAATATATTGTCAGAAATTGAAAAATCATTCATTGTACAGAACATATCGTTTCAGAAAACAGATCTTAATTCATCATACAAAAAGTAAATAAAGTTGAACATAGTTTTACTAAGTTATTACTCACAGTTAACAGATGGCTCCAAGTAGACGAGTAGAGTAGGTAATTCACTTAACTCGTGGCGCGTGACCTACAGAATATGACATATACATATATTGAAACACACATTCGAATTGTACATAATGTATTTCACTTGTTCTTACCCTTATGCTTATTATGGTGTCTTAACCATGGCCTAGAAATGCCTAGGATAGAATGAGGATGCAAAAATTGCATTAGAAAATATTTTCCAAAACTTGCTGAAAACAGGATCCACGCTGGAGCGTAGCTTTCCTCGCTCGAGCGGACATGCAAAAAGTGAGGGTTCGCTCGAGCATGACTTCCTTAGCTCGAGCAAACTGTAAACTCTGAAAAAGTACTGGTTACTTATTTTTTACGCTCGACGGACGCTCGAACTCTACTCGAGCGTGAGACGCAAGCCTTCGCTCGAGCGTGACTTCTATCGCTCGAGCATACTGCAAATCATGTAAACTTCTAGATACATGCATTTCACGCTCGTGCAGGTATCATGTCCTTCGAACGGAAGTGCACGCATTCAGAGTGCTTCGCTCAAGCGTGAACTCCTACGCTCGAGCGTAGATTCAAATTTTGGAATTTCCAGATTTCATCTCCAAGCTTCAAACTCAAACTAAACACTTCAAAACTTATCATCTTGGGCCAAAATTCTGTAAAACATTTAGAAACTCACAAAACATCATGTTTTGAAGATCATTTTGTGAAATCAAGGCCCAAAAGCATGCCAATTGTTCAAAAATTCAACTTAAACTTTATGAATGTTTCATGAACATAACATGCATAAATTTTCTTGATCTTGAGCTTCTGAAAACATGATCAAATGCCATAAAACAACATAAAACTTGATAATTTTCCAAAATCAAGGTGAATTCAAGACATGCATGAGGGAATTCTTGGAAATCATGCTCAATTTGTAAAGGAATAGACATGCATGCATGGTATGGTCCTTCTACCATCTTATTTAAGTTAAGTCTTGCTTAACTCAACATAATCTTCATGAATTCATGTTTTAAACATCATAATTATATAATCTAAGTGTTGAATTCATACTTCAACCTCTCAAGTAAGATCTAGATGATGAGCACACTAAGATTCCAAGCTAATTCTTCCCAATTCCAACAATTCTTGTTGATTTCAACTCTCTCTCTCTCTTGGTCCCTCATTCTCTCACACGTTTTTGAGCTCAAGGAGTACGGAATGAGGGTGTAAAGTAAAATAAGGGGGTCTAAATAGCCTTAGGTAGGCTTAATTAAAGTGGCTTAATTAAGATTGACTTAGGTTAATCACATTAACATTAATTATTCTAATTTAATCGTTCCAAATCGAATTTCAATTAAACCTACCATAAAATTCTACAAATTCCACATAACACATAAATCAAATCAATTTCAGAATCAGATGCCCATAAGGCCTTCAATTCGCAAAATATAACAGAATCTCAAACAGATATTTCTACAATAAACAGATAGAAACACAAATAATGCAACATATATGGAATAAATCCAAAATTTGATCTTAGTGACTTATTAGGCACATAAGATCATGAATTAACATTAATCATAGGTCGGGGTTGTTATAGTCTTCCCCCCTTAAAAGACTTTAGTTCTCTAAACTCGAATTACCTTCATTTTGGAGGAGTACCGGGTCCAAAGGGAATAGTTCAAGATATCTTTTCATCACATCTTCTTTTATTTCCCATGTAGCATAAGTTCCTCCATGATTCTGCCAATCAACATTCACTAACGGAATTTCTTTGTTTCTCAATCTTTTGATTCAGCGGTTTACAATCTGTATATGTATTTCTTCATAAGTATAATCATCTTTCAGAAGCACATGGGTCGGCTCTATAACATGGAGCGGGTCTCGTAAGTAATCTCGAAGCATTGAAACATGAAAAACATTGTGCATATGCTCCATTACCAGAGGTAAGGCTACTCGATACGTTACCGGGTTGATCTTTTCAAGAATCTCATAAGGCTACCCGATAAGTTACTTCTAGAAAAGAAATTTTTTTGAAGTTAGTACGTTCGGATGTGTGTGGTCCTTTGAAAGTTAGAACACATAGCGGTGCACTTTATTTTGTTACTTCCATTGATGATTATTCAAGGAAAGTTTGGACTTTTGCACTAAAAACAAAAGATCAAATTCTAGATGTGTTTAAACTTTTTCAGGCCATGGTTGAAAGAGAACTAGGGTAGAAATTAAAGTGCATCTGAACAAACAGTGGTGGTGAATACATTGGGTCATTTGATGAGTATTGTCGCAGTCAAGGTATTCAGCATCAAGAAACAGTTAAGAAGACTCCTCAACAAAATGGTGTTGCCGACATGAAGAATCGCACTATTGTGGAAAGAATAAGGTGTTTGCTTTCACATGCTAAATTGCCAAGATCCTTTTGGGGTAAGGCAATGAGGACAGCGGTTGACATGATCAATTTGTTTCCTTCCTATCCTTTGAATGGTGATGTTCCTGAAAGAGTTTGGACTAGCAAAGATGTGTCTTATGAGCACTTGAGAATGTTTAGTTGCCGAGTCTTTGTTCACATTCCAAAGGATGAGAGGTCCAAACTTAATAGCAAGTCAAGACAATGCATTTTTCTTGGCTATGGGTATGATGAGTTTGGTTATAGATTGTGGGATCCGATCGACAAGAAAGTTATTCAAAACCGTGATGTTGTGTTTTTTGAAGACTTAATAATTGAAGACTTTGGCAAAGGCGACCAACCGGAGTAAAAAACTAGTGATCTCATTGGCATTGATCCATCTCCTTCGTCTTCGGTGGATGATAAAAATAGGGGAGATGTGCAGCCACCTATTGAAGATGAGGAAAATGATGCTAATCCTACTGAAGTTGAGCTCGAAATTGAGGAAGAGTATCCAACTCAAGAACCGCCACTACAACTTGAGTTGAGAAAATCTACAAGGGACCGTCAATCTTTGAAAAAGTATCCTCCCAATGAATTTGTGTTGATATTCGATCAAGGAAAGCCTGAGAGCTACCAAGAAGCAATTGAGCATGCAAAGAAATGTGACTGGAAAAAGGCCATGGAAGAGAAAATGAATTCTTTACTTGAAAAACACACTTATGATTTAGTGAAGTTTTTTAAGGGGAGAAAAATTCTGAAAAATAAGTGGGTCTTCAAATTAAAGAATGATAGCAAGAATCTAAGGTATAAGACACACCTTGTTGTGAAAGGCTTTGGCCAAAAGAAAGGTGTTGACTTTGATGAAATTTTTTTGCCGGTTGTAAAGATGTCTTCTATTCGGGTTGTACTTGGCATGACCACAAGTATGAACCTTGAAATTGAGCAACTTGATGTGAAGACCGCATTTCTTCATGGTGATCTTAAAGAAGAAATTTACATGAAGCAAGCGGAGGGTTTTGTGGAAAAAATGAAAGAGAAATTTGTTTGCAAATTGAAGAAAAGTTTGTATGGCCACAAGCAAGTGTTGCGGCAATGATATAAAAAAATTGACTCTTTCATGATGAATAATGGTTTTTATAAAACTACTTTCAGACCATTGTGTGTTTATGAAAAAAATTTTGGATGGCAAATTTATTATTCTTTTGCTTTGTGTTGATGACATGTTAATTGTGAGTCAAGATTCTACCATGATTAACAAGTTGAAGTTAGAGTTGAGTAAGTCTTTTACTATGAAAGATTTGGGATCGATAAAGCAAATTTTTGGTATGAAGATTGTTCGTGATCGAATGAAGGGATTGATTTGGTTGTCTCAAGAAAACTACATTGAGAAAGTTCGTGAGAGGTTCAACATGGATAAAGCAAAGCCGGTTGGTCATCCACTTGCAGGTCACTTCATGTTTTGTTCGAATTAATGTCCTACAAGTGAGAAAGACAAGGAAGAGATATTGAAAATTCCTTATGCTTCAGCAGTTGGTTCTTTGATGTACACCATGGTTTGTAGAAGGCCGAATATTGCTCACACTGTTGGTGTGGTGAGTTGGTTTCTCTCTAATCCAGGTAAAGAACATTGGGTAGTGGTTAAATGGATTCTAAGGTATCTTTGAGGGACTTCGAAGGTGTGTTTGCGTTTTAGGAATGGTAAACCGATACTTGATGAATTCACGGATTCCGACATGGCCGGTGATGTTGATTCTAAGAAATGTACTTCGGGATATTTATTGACATTTGTAAGAGGAGTTGTGGCATGTTAATCTAAATTACAAAAATGTGTTGCTCTCTCAACTTCCAAAGTTTAATTTGCAACATTATTAAAGCTTACAAGGAAGAGTTATGATTAAATAAATTTTTGCAAGGGTTGGGTTTGAAACAAGAAAGGTATATGCTTTATTATGATAGTCAAAGTGCTATTTATTTGAGTAAATATTCTACTTTTCATTCGAGATCGAAACACATTTATGTGAGATACCATTGGAGTCGTGATGTGTTAGATTTGAAATTGTTCCAACTCGAAAAGGTTCATATGGATAATAATATTTCGGATATGTTGGCTAAGACTCTGTCAAGGAACAAACATTTGAAGTGTCGAACTTTTGTGGGTATAGTTGATATCTCGACCTAAGTCGGTAAGGGGAGAATTGTTGGGTATACCTCCTTAGTGGAGTTGGGACCAATTGGTTTATTAAAAATATTTAATTTGGTTTGGTATTAGTTATACTAACTTTTTTATATATATTGTATCTAGCTTTTGGAGACCCAATAGGTATTTAAAAATCTATTTGGTGGCAACTAGGGTTTTTATAAAAAGCTCAAGAATTAACAATACTTTTTTTGGTATTGTTGTCCAAAGGGGTGGGTTAACAGATATAGTGTTTTGTTGTAATAGTCCAATTTGTGGGTTTATTGGGATAGTGTTGTATGTATTCACTTTGGTGGCTAAGATTGGTCCAAGGTTCTTGCTTGATTTGTTGCTATTGCTTCAGCTTCGACGCTTTGGTTGCTTCCGTTTCAGAGGACTATTTCAACCACTTTTGTTTATCTATTTAGTGAGGTCTTTTTTCTTATTTATTTGTGATTATTTAGAATTCACCTAAGGGTGGTTTGTGAGACCATTCGTGTCTCGTTTGTAATCTTTTGAAAACTTTTGGTTGATAGTGGAATCAGATTTCGGTTCTGTAAACGTATTTCACACTCAGAAAACCATCTAAAAAAATTTGTGTCGTTGTTGATTTAATTTTTCCGCATTAGTTTTTATTTCTACTAATTGATTTACTTGTAAGAAATCATCTATTTTTCTTAACATTAGTGCTAGTCATTTTTTTATTTTTATTTTTAAAAAGAAGAAGATAACAATACAATTTTGCTATGTACAAGTAAGCTTGACGAAGATTGCAATCATACAATTTTGTTTGAATCCTCATTTCCATGGCATCTAACCATCTTTGCATGTTCTTCCTAAAGTTAACATTATTGTATGGTGCTCTTCCCCTGCTAATGAAGATTTTTAGTTTGGATAAACAGAAGTAGAATTTTTGTTTGGATAAATAGAAGTAGAGATCTTTCAATGCTCTCGTAATGAGTTTAGGTGGTGCTTTAGGTAAGTAGAAACTGAAATTACAGGATTTATTACTTTTATATTAAAATTGTAAGAGACAAAATATTAAAAGTTAACTTATAAATAAAATGATGCAATTCTCTAAAAGTAATGAATAATTTTTCAAAGAGAAAGGACAACAATATACATGTCTTGTAAACACTTTGATGTATGACAACAATATACATGTTTTGTAAATACTATGATGTAAGAGTGTAGATGTGTAAATCCGGTTTGGCCCATGTTGAGCTTCGTGGGCTCTCCCCAAAATTTGGGCTGGGCCGAACCACGAGCCAAAAAATTAGGCCCAGACCTAAGCCCTAGCCCAGGGATATTCGGGCCTCAGGCTGGCCCGATGGGCTTGGGTTTGGTCTCTGGTTTTGGCGGACCTGACCATTTTTTTTAATTTTTTCTATTAAAATTTTATTATTTTCCACTAAAAAAGACACTGACCTCGGCCAGGCCTCGGGCCGGGCCTTGAGTGGGTCTTAAGTGGGCTTTGAGTGGGTCTTGAGTGGGTTTTAATACAATTTGTTATCTAACATAGTAGTATTAAATTTTTGATTCAAAGATTATGAGTTTAAGTTCTGTCAGCCACCTTATATGACATTGGGCAGTCTATTCTCTACATATTCATACTTAGTACATTTTGTTCATTGAAGTCGCAATTGAGGATAAAGTAAATTTGATATATATTCAACCTACTTGTTTCCATCCAAAAAAACATTGTTGATTTGAGCTTTAAAAAACTATTACTTAGAAGAATAACTAAAACTTCAAACAAAACTAAACACATGCCGTTTTCAAGTACAATTAAATAAATATAATTTAAACAAATTGCAAACAATTAAGTGAAATCAAACAAGGCCATGGTTGAGCCAAATTCCCACCATTTAAATTCTTTGAACAATTGGGGATATAATAACGACAGAAAACCAATTGAACATTTTGATCATTTCAAAACCTGGCATAAGGGTCACTTTATTTTTGGTAATCTTGTTTCACAGAAATTATCAAAATATATTAAAATTATATAAAAAATGTTTATACATATATTGAGATTCTATTTATATTTATAGTATTTTTACAATTTCATCCCATTAATAACAATTCATTGGCTTGCCACTAACACCATCTATTCTATTATATAGAACACATGACTCGATTGCAAAGTTGTATCACATAATTTTTATTTTCAAAATAATCAGAACAATATTAATTTTTTCAAATATATATTTTTATTACTATAAGAACAAAAAATAAAATCAATTAATTCAAAAGCTGCTCTTTAGTTATCAATTATTTCGCATCAACTCCCATTCATGATCTGTTCAATTTGGGTTGAGTTTTTTTCAAATACAAATATAAACTTGATTGTCATCTTCATCTTGTGGGATTCATCATAGGTTTCGTTTCGATGATATAAACTGTTCATTTTGTAAATCCCTCTGTATATAATTCATGAAAAACTTAGGTAGATTCGATCATATAACATTTTCATTTTATCACTTTTGTCTTTCAAGAAATGGACAATAAGTGTGGTTTGGAAATAGACAACCTATTTTTTTTTTAAAGACAAATGCTATTAAATGAAAATGTTACAATTATCAGATCAATTTGATTTTTTTATGAACAATATACACGAAAAACTTTTTTAAAAAAAATATTCAAATTATTTTACCAGAACTCACAATGGGCCCAACAGACCCGAACAGTTTGCTCAACTTGGAAGCCCTACCCTCTCCCAGGCTGGTTTCACAATGACATGGCTTTAATTTGGACAAGGCAAACAATTATCCTAGAAAGTCACAGCACACTCACTCAAACAGACAGAGAGAGAGAGAGAGAGAGAGTTGCTACTGGCAATGTTAGTAAGTTACTAATGGTTGAAACTGGACCATTGTGAGGATGGTTTTGAAACGTATGGGTGGTTTATAACTTTCAAGAGACTTGTCTTCTGTTTCATCTTGTGTGTGTGTGTGTCTCTCTCTCTCTCTCCCTCCCTTGTCATAATTCATTTATCGTATTTGGATGCTTCACCAATTTTATTCAAGCTAAATACTCATATATGCAGTATTAAAAAATAAATTTCAAATTAATCATATTTTGTAGGTGTTGATTATCAGTGATAGTTTCTTTCCACCCATCATTGCTCAGACAAGTCTGTGACTTGACCATAAAAGACAAGTATGTAAGTCCGAAAAATACAGCATCTTAGGACAGTCTCAACTTCGATTTAGCCACAAAAAAAAAAAAAAAAACTCGCAATACACTAGATTGACAATTCCTGAAAACATTGATTATTAACACGTGATACAGTGAAATTACATTAATGGGTCGTAGATATGATTTTTGTAAAGGATTAATTAGTGAAAAATTTACGTTTATGGGGCTATATATTATTTGTTTTAAGGTTTAATCTTTTTTTGTGATAAGGATACGTATTTGTTACTAAAAATTAGCCGAATAAGATGATCAACAGTGTTGGCAGTGGGATGGACAGATAAGTAATATTGGAGTGATAAGTGACACATATACATATAGGCGACATTTGGATAAATAGTTGAATAATTAGGTAAAACATGTACAAATAAATAATATTTAAATAGATAAGTTACATTTGAACGGATAGACTAATAGGTAAATTTTTGAACATATAATTGTCTTTTTAGTCTAAAAATTTCAATTTAAACTTATTGTCATAGTTTTAAAAGTAGGCCCCTCGTGTGAGTACGTTTTACAAATGCATTTCAATATAAAGCTTAATTTTTTGCCCGTGTATCCATTCAAATAATTGCAACAGTATTAGAGACACTAAGGTTGCGTTTGGTAGAGTTTTGTAAACAAGATTTGAGAGTATGAGTTGTATTTTGAGTTTGTGAATTGTGGAATTATGATTTGAGTTTAGAAAATTTGTTTGGTTATGGTTTTTAAATAGAGTGTTAAATTGAGTTTTGAATTGAGTGTGAAATTGAGTTTTGAAAGTTTGATTTGACATGTAAAGTAAGAAAATTTGTTTGGTTACGTGTTTTGGAAAGAGTTTTCAAAACTTAATTCAAATTATTATAACTCATGACAAAACACACTACTATCACACTATTGAAAATTCTGATCAACACTTATAACCAAACTCTTTTTAAAATTCAATTAAAAAAATTATTATTAACAGAAAATAACATTAATCAATTTTTTAATTGAAAATACTACAAAGGAAATAATTTTTTTTCAAAATAAATATTCAAAAAATTTAAATCATAAATATTTAAATAATCTAAAAAATTTAATAAGTAAAAAATTAAAATAAATATTCAAAAAATTTAAATCGTAAAAATTTAAATAATTTAAATATTAAAAAAATTTAAATAATTTAAAATGTTAATATTTTAAATTTAAAAATAACTCTACACTCAAATCCTAACCAAACACATAAAACAAAACTCAATTAAGAAATTATTTTTAAAACTCATAACCAAACACATAACTCGAAACTCCATACTACTTTCATAACTCTACACTCAAATCGTAACCAAATATATAACAAAAAAATTAAAATATTTAAAAATATTTTTATAAAATAGAGTTTGAATTTATTTTTATAAAATATTTGAAAATGTAAAAAATTAAAATCGTAATATTTTGAAATTAAAATATTTAAAAATATTCAAAAAATTTTAAAAATCGTAACATATTTAAATATTGATTTGAATTGAGTTTTGAAAAGCGTTTTGAATTATGTATTTGGTTATGAGTTTTGAAAAGTAATGATTATGTTTTGAATTGAGTTTCGAAAAATGGGCGTAGAATTATGATTTAAAAGTTCCAAACAAATAACACACTCAAAAATGCATGGAACCTACTATGTAAATACATACATTTTCAGTGATTTTTTTTAAATTATGTTTAGATCTTGAATTATTTATAAAAATATTAATAAATTAAATTTTTTTACTTTTATATTTTTAAAATTTTTTCATAGTTATAAAGATGATGTTAAACATTTTTCACATTTTTCATGTTAAAATATAAACCTGAGAGATGCCGTCCTTTTACTTGCCCTTTCTTTTCATAAACTTCTCCACAATCATAATCCTTTTTATTTTTCTGGAACTATTCTCCACAATCATGATCATCCTCACATTTTCCCAAATAATTTATTTAGCCTCCGTTTGGGAAGTGGGCTGGCTTTTTGGCTTTTTAGCTTTTTTGGCTATATGAGCCTGGGCTCAAAAACCTGGTTTGGGAAGGGCTTTTTGGCTTTTTTGGCTTTTTGGCTTTTTGGTGAGGTGTCATCCTGACAAATTACCAAACTGCCCTTTTTTTCTTTTGTTTTTTATTTTGATTTTTATTTTGGGTTTGGATTTCCCATATTTTGCTTAATTTTTTATTTATTTATTTATTTTAATTTTGGGTTTGGATGTGGCGTTTTTTGCTTAATTTTTTTTTAAAATTTTTTTTTTGTTTTTGATTTGGCCAATTTACGTTTTTTGTATTTTGTTTAAATTTTATTATTTTTTATTTTCTTATTTTCGGTTTTGTTCTTTAATTTTATTTTAAATTTTTGTACTTTAATAAGTTCTTATTCTTTAATTTTATTTTAAGTATTAAAATAATGTAAATAATGTAAATAATTTAATAAGAAAAAATTTAAAATAAATATTCAAAAAATTATTAATTTACGTTTCTACGTTTTTTGCCGTTTTTTACGATTTTGTCGTTTTTTTTATAATAAAATTTTTTTATTTGTAATTTTTTTTATTAATTACTAATTTACGGTTTTGTCGTTTTTATCAATGGCCAATTTACGTTTTTTGTCGTTTTTATTAATTTAAAATGTTATTATATTTTTATTTGTAAATTATTTTAAAATGTTATTAATGTTATTAATTTACGTTTTTTTTATTTTAAATAATTTAATTTTAATTTAATTTTAAATATTTATTTTTGTTTTCATTTTTATTTGCGTTTTAATTTTGATATTTATTTTAATTTTATTTTTTTTATTTAAATAATGTAAATAATCTAAAAATTCTTTCAATTGTAAAAAATAAAAATAAATATTCAAAAAATTTAAAAATTTAAATAATTTAAATATTCAAAAAATTATTTTAACAAAAAAATTTACATAATTTAAATATTCAAACAATTTAAATAGTTTAAAATGTTAATATTTTACATTTAAAAATAACTCTACACTGAAATCGTAACCAAACACATAAAATAAAACTCACGTAATAAATTATTTTTAAAACTCATAACCAAACACATAACTTGAAACTCCATACTACTTTCACAACTCTACACTCAAATCATAACCAAAACACATAACAAAAAAATTAAAATATTTAAAAAAATTTTACAAAATAGAGTTTGAATTTATTTTTATAAAATATTTTAACAAAAAATAAAAAAAATATTTTTTTTTTTAACTTTTTTTTTTCTGAGAAAATGTGTTTTTTGGAAATTTTTTTTTTTTTTTTTAGATGCTGCCGCATGCCCCTCTTTGATGAGGGGTAGTTTTGTGAATTGAACTTAGAGTTGGAACTTGCAAAGTAAGATTGTTGCTTTTGTCTTTTAGTGGGCTTTTGAGCCTTTTTTGTCATTATATGGCTCAAAGAGCCTTTGAGCCCTTCCCAAACATGAGCTCTCTTCATTGTTTGGGATATCCAATTGCTTGATAGGGGTCTCATTATGTGATTAGCGTGTGAACAATATGTTTGAAAGCGGCTTCTCTGCCCAGCCCTCGTTTGTGATTAGCGTATTTTTAGTAATTTTTAAAATTTTTATTTTTTTATAAGATAAAAAAAATTAATATATTTATGAATAATTTTTTTAGTTAATACGATAAAAAATAGTGAACTACCGAGATATTTTTTTAAAAAAAAAAATCATAACTTTTTGAGCTAAAAAGTCAAGTTGTCAATCAGGATTTGGAGGTGTTGTTGGCCCGTGAGCCCACCATGGGACTTACATTGATGATTTAAGATATTCATATTGTAAAACTTGTTAAAAAGATTATTCTCACAAAAAAGTAAATTGATCGAACCACTGCAAACACATTATTAGATTACATTTATATTCAAAATAATAATTACTTTAGTTTCAAAATTACAGTTATTGTCTTTTACATATATATATATATATATATAAATAATAATTGTGATTTAATTATGCAATTCCAATTGTCCAAATAATTTTATTTTTTTGTGAAATTAATCTTCTCAACAAGCACTATCATGTGAACCCAGAAGAGTCCAACAGCACCTTCATTGGCAACTGGATCCAAAACATAATTCAACTTATTTGGTTCTCGTTTTTAGAAAATAGTTTTTAGAAAATTTTATTTTTTTATTTTTCATATTTTAATATTTTCAATGAATTTTTTTAATTTTTAGACACACCAAACATAAATACACTTAAAAATTATAATATTTAAGAAAAAAATCTTTAAAAAATACACTAAATACCAAAAAAATACAAATATATATATATATATATATAAATTCAGTAAATTTTTTGTATTTTTGTGTATTTATTAATTTTTTAAAATATTTTTCATAAATATTTTACTATTTAGATACATCTAAGTAAGGTGCATCTAAAAAAGTAAAAAAATTGCTTAAAATTTAAAAAATATTCACTAAAAACAAAAAAGTTACGAAAAATAAAAAACTCAATTTTTAAAAAATTAAATTAAAAAAATTAAAATCAAACGCACTGATTATGATCTTTGTTCACTTGTTTCGATATTTTGTTCTTCGACTATATTTCACATTCACCTATCTTCTAGCATATATACTGTTCTTTATTTAGCCTTTTTTTGGGGGCACAATGTCCATTTGCTTGCAATTTTTCTTTTTAATTTCTGTGGATGGACTGATGAAATTGAGAAGATTGGCAATGTTAAAGACTTTAGGCCGGTATGGCATTAAAAAAAAGAATAATGCTTGGGACCCCCTTTTGGGGGTCACCCCCTCATCCCCTTTACCACGTGGCAGGGGGTGATTGGAGGAGCAGGAAAAAAAAGAAAAAGAAAAAGAAAAAGTAACCAATGAGAGAGAGAGGGGGTCAAAGGGGGTGGAGGGAAAAGGGGGGTGAATCATTGTTGTAAAAAAAAAAAAGATTTAGGTGTGGGTCTTAATAAGTGGACTTATTATTCAGTATGTCCTATGATAATTAATTACATTTTTTATTAAATAATATTAAAAAACGTCACTAATACAAAAAATGTCACCAAGTATAAGTTTTAGTGGCAGTTTAAAAAAATTGTTAAAAAAAAAGGTTATTAATTTTTAATTTTCAACAACAATTTGAAAAATTCATCACAGAAAAGAGTCAGTAATTGTAAGTTTTAGTGACAATTTATAAAAACTGTAACAAAAAAAATTACTAATTGTCAATATTTAACGACATATACAAAAAATAATCACAAAAATTATTTTTGACGATGATTTTACTAAAACTTATTTTCAATAGGATTTTATGAGAATTAAATTTAATTATTAAGACTTATTAATACTTTACCCAAAAAATTGAAGTAGAAGAAAAAGAGACAGCTATCATAACAAAACTTTTATTGGCGAATTTTTTTGTTATTATTTTATGGGCAAATTACACAAATAGCCCCTATAGTTTGGGACTTGTGTCATTTTGGTCCCTAACTTTTCAATTGTGACATATTTGATCCTGAATTTTGAATCTTGTTCCAAATAAGGACAATTGAATATAAAATTAGATTTTTCAAGAGTAAAATTGTCAATTTGATAAAATATAAACCAATTTGATAAAAATAAATGTCAAACAAATATTTTTGAATTTTTAAAAATTATTTCTACCTACTAAAAATAAAATTATGTAAAATTGATAAATCTTTTAGACATTTATTTTTTTTTTTACCAAATTAATTTTTATTATGTGTTTGGATAATGACCATGTAAAATTAATTTAAAAAAATTAATCATGTAATTTTTATTAATTTTACATAATTTTATCATTGGTGGATAAAAATAATTTTAAAAAAATTAGAAATATTTTTTTGACATTTATTTTTGTCAAATTAGTTTATATTTTATCAAATTGACGATTTTATCCTTGAAAAATCTAATAAATATTTTCAATTATCCTTATTTGGAACAAGATTCAAAATTCAGGGTCAAATGTGTCACAATTGAAAAGTCATGGATCAAAGTGAAACAAGTCCCAAACTATAGGAACTATTAGTGTAATTAACCCTTATTTTATATAGGGCTCATTTGGGAAGCTAGCAAAAAATTAGCTCTTAGTTTTTTTAGCCAAAAAAATTAGTTTTTTTATCCAAGTCACTACTCAAAAGGCTAACTTTTTTGGCTAAAAAAAATCAAAAGTCAACTTTTTACCAACTTTTTAAAGCACCAAATAATAAGTTTATGAATAGAATCAATTGCGTAAAATATAAGTAGAAGAACCTAAATGAAAATATTTTTCTGTGACGCTATGGCCAAGACTATTTATTTAGTTAGTTTTATGATTAGTTTTTAGTATATTTTGTTTATCCAAATCACCATCTGAAAATGGGCGCTTGGGAAACCATTATGCAAGAGACCAATGGTTAATTTGGCAGATGAGGTATTCCCTGAGTGTAATGGTTCAATTCGAGTCTCATTGTGTTTGATGCAAATTTTTTTTTTTCTCTATTCAACTCTTAAAATAAATAAATATAAACATTATTCAAGAAAGGTTAAAAGTCTCAAATTAAATTCGTGATTGTGAAGAAATTTACATTAGGAGGTTGTTCTGTAATTCTGGAATATGATTAGGTAGTGTCTCAGGAAAGGTTCTGATTAGTGGAGATTGTGGGGTCTATGATTTTATGGCTGGGCATGGAGCTATAAACGAACTAAGTCAAGCTGAACCGAGTCGAGTTGAGCTTTTGAGTTTTCATACTTATTTATTAAGAAGTAGTCGAGTTCAAATAATTGAGTTCAAGTTTGGCTCGCCAAATATTTAATAAACTCAAGCTCGGGTAAAGCTCACTTGATTACAAAATAGCCGCATTCGAGCTCCAGCTTGATCAAAAATTAAATTTAAATTAATTTACTCATTAAAATAAAAAAAATAAAAAATTATGAGCAAAATATACAGTAATACATATATTAATAATAAATTTCATCAGTCAAATATATAAATTTATGCAAACACCAAACACACAGAAAATTAAATACATAATTAAAAATTTGTTTGATATATTATTAAAAGTATATTATTTTTTTTTTATTTATATTCAGGAGCCTTATTGAGTTGAGTTTTAGACTACTCGAACTCAATTCGTTATCAACAAACTTTAAGTGAGTTGAGCTCGAACTGTTCATGAATAATTCGGTTCGTTTGCAACTTAGATACAAGAGAATAGTAAAAGACATGATAATTAATGATTAATTGGTGACAAGGATGTGTAATAGGCACTTAATAATTTTTCTTGATCTGCAATTTTATTTTATTTTTGGGTAAATTACACTGACACCTTTTACGATTTTTGTTTAATATAAATTCCTCACTCATATTTGAAAAATTACACTTATCCCATGTCAGATTAAAATAACATATTTGTCTTTATACATATAAAATAATAAAATAATACTGATATTTTGTTCATGTCATTTTAAGATAAAATAACAATCATCTTCTTTAGTTTAACTCACAAAAAAAATATTTTTTTAATTTTTTAGTGCATTTTTTATTTTTACTGTTTTTTTTTAATGTTTTAAACAATTTTTTATCTTTTTTTTAGATACACATAATCTAGATACATATAAGAAATATAATATTTTGTGATTTTTTTTAAAATTCTCTAAATACAAAAAAATATAAAAATACAAAAATTTAATAATGCTATAATAAATGTGGATGACGGTATTTAGTAATATTGTAATAAATGTGGGTGAATAGATAAGAATGAAAAATAATGTTGAAAATAAAAATAAAAAATTTTATTTATATATAAAAATTTATACCAAAAAATATCATAAAAATATTGTGATAGTGATGTTATAAATATAAATGTTTTGTTTTAAGTGAAAGGTTACCATTAAGTTATATTATTGTATTTGAAAATTTTATATAAAATTTATGTTTATATATCATTACTCAATAAGAATATATTCAATTAGAATTTAATAATAGAAAGTTATAAAATATAATTATAATGATAGGAAGAATAAACAAAATAAAATAAAATGATCATGTAAAAAAATTTAAGAGCAAATATAATTTTTCAAATATGAAAAAAAAATTATATTAAATAAAAATTTCAGCAACGTCGGTGTAATTTACCCTTTATTTTTTTAAGGATAAATGGGGTAGCTTCTGTCCATTCAAGTTTTTCAGCCATTCTACTCAGGGATGCAGACAATTCAACATGAATAGTAAAAAAGAAGCCCAGTAGCAGAGCATCATTGGCCTCTTCCAATGCAACGTACAAGTAACAGAGGTATATGTACAATTGTGCAATAATACAGTATGGGTGTGTTTGATTGGGGGATAAGGGGGGACTGGAAAAGAGAAATTTTAATTCAATGTGTATTTAAAAAAATAATTATAACTTAGGAGTGGGTGGCATTGTGGTTAAGGTGTGTGGTTTAAGCTCTAGGTCACAGGTTCAATTTCTTTTTTTGGATCAATCTCCTGGGCGAAGCATGGTTAGTTAGAAGGTTGGACTTTAAGTTGCCTAATCAATACTTGGTGTGGGTTCAATACTCTCCCGTTGTGCGAGTCCTGACTTAAGCGGAGCTTATCTTAGAAGGTCGAGACAAGTTTTCAGGTTATAGTCTCATCGCTCGGAATGGCTAACAAGACACCCTGATGATCTCTGCAAGGGGCGCTATCTTAGACCTGCGGGAGAGTAGGGAGGATTTTCTTGTAATAAAAAGTAAATAAATAAATAAATAAATAATTATAGATCAGCAATAAATTTTAGGGTAAAGCACCAATAAATCTTAAAATGTGATCTTGTGAACCGTTTAATCCTCTCTTTTTTCTTATAAACCCAAAGGTCTCATTAAAGTAGAAATTACATAAAATGGTAGTCACTTACATGTTTGAGTTTAATTTTTTAGCGATAAAAGTAATTTTCTTAAAATGTAAAATTACACATTTAGGTAATTTGAACTATAGAAGTTTTGGATTTTCCCTCATTCTAAAACAAATCCCACATTACGAATAAAAACCTAATACTTTAATGTAACACTTCAATAACGTAATACTTCAATGTAACACACTAAAAAACTCATTAGTGTACTTTTTTCAAACGTAACAACGTAACACTAAAAAAAAAATTCGTTTGTGTACTTTTTTCAAACGTAACACTTCAATCAGTGTAATCTCAAACGTAACATTCTAATATAACATACTCCAATGTAATACACAAAAATATTAATAAAAACTCCTTAATGTACCTTTTTTTCAAACGTAATACTCACAGTTTGAAATTATACATTTGTTCAAAACTTATCAAGAAATATTTATACTCCTTTTGGAATGGTTCGAAGAATTTCATATTCTTTTTTTTAGTGTTACATTGGATTATTATGTTTAGGAAAAGTACATTAAGATTTTTTTTGGTTATATTGGAGCGTTACGTTTCGGAAAAGTACACCAAAGAATTTTTTTGTGTGTTACATTAAAGTGTTACACTAAGAAATTTTTTTGGAGTGTTATATTGAAATGTTACGTTTAGAAAAAATACACTAAGGAGTTTTTTTGTATGTTACATTAAAATGTTATACTAAGGAGTTTTTGTGTGTTACATTAGAGTGTTACACTAAGGATTTTTTTAGAGTTTTACATTTGAGAAAAGTACATTAAAAAGTTTTTTTTGTATATTATATTAGAGTGTTACATTAAAGAATTTTTGTGTGTGTTACATTAGAGTATTATATTAAGGAGTTTTTTTGTGTTATATTAGAGTGTTACGTTTAGAAAAAATGCACTAAGGAGTTTTTTTGTGTGTTACATTAGAGTGTTGAAATAAGAAACACTACTAAAAATCGGACTTTTTGCGACGGTCTCAAACGTCGCAAAAGGTCCACATACTGTCTCAAAAGACTCTTTGCGATAGAGTAGCGATGGGAAATGGGGGGTGGCGGAAGAGAGCATGACAAAAAGTATTTGCGACGGCTACAAACCGTTGCTTTCTTGTAGCGACAGCTAATCAATGGTTTTTGCGACGGTTTAACCTGACGCAAAAAGAAAGGAAAAAAGCTTCACTTTTAATGACGATATTAGTTGCCGTAGCCAAAATTTTTTAGCGACGGTATTTGACGTCGCAAAAAGTATTATTAGCGATGGTCTAAAACGTCGCAAAAAAAAAGAATTAAATTAATATCGCATTTACGACAGTTTAAACCGTCGCTAAAAATTTGAACTAATATGTATATGCGACATGTTAACCCGTCGCTAATAAATTGTAAGAAAATGATGATTACATTAGCAACGATTTATTATTGTCGCAATAAAATTATTTTCATAAAATCAATATATATTTTATTAATTCATTCCCTATACAAATTATTAATATTTTTAAAAATAAAATACATCCACATCCACATCCACATCCACATTCACATTCACATTCACATTCACATTCACAAAATCATACCAAGAATAATATATATGTACCCTGTAACAATTGTCAAGCAAATATTCTTTACAAAAATATATAAAGCATCCTTCAACAATACTAATAATTTTTGATATTCAAGAACTCAAATTTTTGTATCTAAAACAACAAAACAAAAGTATCGACAATACAAATAAAATATATATATATATATATTATAACTTATTTTGATATCAATAGTAAGCTCTAATATTGATATGTGAAGATATCATTACGTAATCAAAAGGGTTGCATCTACAAAAAAAAAATAAAAATAAAAAAAATCCAAAATAATAATAATAAAAATCATCATTTACAACATAATTAAAGAAAACTTCTATTTGTTTCAGACTCTGTTTGTTTTGATGTAAAATCATTTACAATGAAAATAATTTCATGTAAAATAATTTACATTCATTTTGTTTTTCAATCTTTGGCTGTAACTCTAAAAACATTTTTTTCTAAACAGTAACATTTTTTATCCTATGTTGTTTGTTACATCCTCCCACCCCACTTCAATAGCCTGCTTTATCTACATCTAGCAGAACTCTAATTCATTATTAAAAAGAAAAAAGAATGATTGAATCAATTTTAGGGATATACATGAATATACTCTATATATATGACTATCGAAATCGAAGAAATGGTGAAGAGAAATTGGAATGGAATGGGTACCTCAAAATGCTTGGATTTTCAGAAAGACAATCGGAGCGATTGATTGGTTGTCCTGAGTGTGGCGATGATCAAAGAAAACTCTGACTCACCATTTGCTCTTATCAAAAACATATAGGAAAACAAATACGCATAAAAAAATCAAAAAGAAAGAGGAGATTGTAGAAATAAGAGACCTCAGAACACATGTTCTTTAGTGGTTTGTGTTACAAAAAATTATTGTAGTATTTTATTTTTCTAGTTTTAGTAACAAGGAAAATAAAATTATTTTGTGTAATAATTTATTTTCTGGTTTTAGTAACTAGAAAATTAATTTGTGTTTTAATTTTTTCTGATTTTTGTAATCAGAGATTATGGCTACTGCTACTGAAACTGCAACTGGAAGTGGTACTCCAATTGTTACACCAACACTGGTCCCTATCTAGAACCATGTTCATTGTCACGATCCAAACCCGCCCCTATGAGTTTAGCATTGTAACCGGCCAGTAATCTATGATTACCAAAGGCCTGCTTAACAGTAAAAACAGTAATACAGAGTAAAGGGGCTGGCGGAAGCCAAAACAGTAAATAAAAGATGTCCAATGAGCTGTAACAATCTGAGTGCCAAAAGATTCTTTATAAACATGCCACATTGATAACCAAAACGTATGTACATGCGACATATACAGAAACGTCCATATCAGGGACCAAATCCCTAACTATAACTGTACAGTCAAGTCTTATTCAGTTAATACAAAACAAAGGCAAAATGGGTGGATCTAAAACACCCCAAAACAGCCTTAGCTTGGAAGCACTTGGAACCTCGAGGTGAGGCACGGTGGTTGGCTTAACAAAACAAAAGTTTAACCTGACGCTCCTAGCATCGGTCCGGTGCCTGGACACCTACATATAAATATAAACAGTGAGCTAAAGCCCAGTGAATAACAAATGCGTAAAGGGATTAAGAATGAATGTCCTTTCAGTAATTAAAACAGTCAATTGCATCAGTAAGTCAGTCATTTAGAACCATAGTAGTCATATGTGGTACATCCAATAGCAAAACAGTACAGTAGGTCTTAACAGACCGAACAGTCAGTTGATGGCCATCATAACAGTAAACAGTAGTGGTTCCAAACATTGGAACCGACAGAGATCTCTGTAATAGTAGCAGTAACAATAACAGTAGGTTGTTGTGGATGCCACGAGTACAGTTTGCAAATAGGACAAACATTTATTCATTAAACAATCACATTTCAGTAAGCAGTACAGTTGATCATTCAGAAAATAGTCATAATTGAACATATCTTTACAACATTGTTACTCACAGAGTACTGTGCTACAGACAGGCTAATGAGCGTCCTTGGATGCCAATCCTACAGTTGCAGAACGAACACACACTCGGGATTAATAACTTAGCCCCAACTATACTGGCGTGGTTCTATAACATTATCCTCATTAAGATGCCTTAAACATGGCCTAGGAATGCTTAGGATAGAATAAGGATGCAAAAATGCATTTTAAAACACTTTTCAAATTTTTGCTAAAACAGGAGTTTCGCTCGAGCGTGACTTTCTTCGCTCGAGCGAGCTTGCCAAAACAGAGGGGTCGCTCGAGCGTAAACTCCTTCGCTCGAGCAGTCTGTAAAAATGCAAAACTACTAGATGTTGAAAATCTCCGCTCGATGCTCGCTAGAGCATGAGACACAGTCCTCACTCGAGCGTAGGTTTCCTCGCTCGAGCGTGTGTCTACACATGCAGAAAACTTGAGAGCTTGCAATTCACGCCCAAGCCAACATTCTGTCGCTCGAGCGGAGCTTTGAACAAAAGGTGGTTGCTCAAGTGTGGAATCCTTCGCTCGAGCGTGGAAGCCAAAATCTGGAATTTCCAAATTTGCTTCCAAAGCTCAAACCAAGCATTCAACACATCAAAACTTAACCTTTTGGGCCAATTTTCTGGAAAACACTTGAAAACTCATACTACAACATATTTTGAAGATCAATTTGTAAAATCAAGCCCAAAGGTAAGCCAATTGAACACCAATTCAAAGAAACTTTCATGAATTACGTAAAAACATAACATGCATGAACTCACATGAACTCTAGTGCTCTAAAACTTGATCAAATGCAAGATTAAGTTCAAAACCAAAGTGAATTCATGGGCTACAACCAAGATGTGAACTTGCATGTAAGAATTTTCATGAAAGCAACCTCAAAATGCAAGAATATGTACATGCATGCATGAATTAGCTCACAATTCAACTCTTTAAGTCAATTCTTGACTCTAATCACAAAATTCCCATGAACCATGCAAGAAACAACTTAATTTCACAATCAAGAGGTTGAATTCCCTACCTTAAGTCTTGAACTCCAAGTAGGTTTGCTCAATTTTGCAATCTCCTTCAAGTTCTTCTAAGTTCAAGCAAGATCTAGATGAATTCACCATTTTCTCCTACTCTCCCTCTCTCATACGGTTTGGTCTAGGGAAATGATGAAGAATGGTGTATGAATTGAGTTCCAAACAAGATTTGTAAAAGTGGCCCACCCAATGGCAATTGTGTAATAAACTCAAACTAATGTAATTTAACATTATTTAATCTAATTTAATCATTCCAAATCAAATTTTAATTAAACTTACCATAAAATCACATAAATTCTAATTAGCATATAACATTAATCAATTTCTGATTCAGTCGCCGATAAGGCTTTCAATTCGCAGTTCGAAATTAAAACACGAACAGATTCATTCAAAAATCAAACAAATAGAAATGCATTCAAAACAATACACTCATATAATCGATTCAGGATATCATTCTTATCAGTTACTTATCATGCTTAGTCACAGATTAGCACTAATCAGAGGTGAGGGTTGTCACATTCATGTACCAATAAATCATAGAGAAAAATCGGAAAAATTTAACGGTACTGAGTTTAAGAGATGGCAGCAAAGGTACTGTTCTATCTTACAACTCTTAATTTGGCCCGGTTTCTCCATGAAAAGGCTCCAGCACTTAAAGAGGGTGAAAGTGATCGGCAAGTTGTTGCCACTGTAGATGCTTGGAAACATTCAGATTTCCTGTGCAGAAACTACATCTTCAATGGCCTTGACAACATGTTGTATAATGTTTACAATCCTCTGAAAACAGCAAAAGAATTGTGGGATTCTTTGGAGAAGAAATACAAGACAGAGGATGCCGGCACGAAGAAATTTGTCGTTGGTAAATTTCTAGACTTCGTTATGGTAGACTCCCAAACGGTAATTTCTCAAGTTCAAAGTTTTCAATTAATTTTACATGATATTCATTCTGAGGGTATGTCTCTGAGCGAGTCATTCCAAGTCGCTGCTTTAGTGGAAAAGTTACCACCGGCTTGAAAAGATTTCAAAAATTATTTAAAACATAAACGCAAAGAGATGACCATGGATGAATTGATTGTAAGATTAAGAATTGAGGAAGATAACCAAAAGGCTAAGAAGAGGAATGAGAAAAATCCCATTGAGTCCAAGGCTAATGTGGTTGAACAAGTTCATAAACCATATAACAAAAAGTGGAAGTTTACTGGAGATGGTCCTAAACAAGGCGATAGCAACAAGAAGTTCAAAGGAAAATGCTATAACTGTGGCAAGACTGGATATCGAGCTTCTGACTGTCGCCGCCCTAAGAAGGATCATGGAAGTACAAGCAAGAAGACTACCAATCAGACCAATGTAACTAAACTAGATTATATCTCTGACGGAGTGAATGACATCAACCTCTCTGCTGTGGTGTTTAAGGCTAACTTGGTTGGAAATCCCAAAGAGTGGTGGGTTGACACTGGAGCAACTCGTCACATTTGTGCGGACAAGAAGATGTTCACTACCTATAATGAGGCTGCAAATGGTGAACAACTTTTCATGGGAAATTCTTCTACTTCTACTGTGGCTGGACAAGGAAAAGTGATCTTGAAGATGACATCAGGGAAAAAACTGACCCTCAACAACGTACTGCATGTACCTGACATCCGGAAGAATTTAATTTATGGTTCTTTGTTAAGTAAACATGGTTTCAGGCTTGTCTTTGAGTCTGATAAATTTGTATTAACAAAGAGTGGCATGTATGTTGGTAAGGGATACATGAGTGATGATCTCTTCAAACTAAATGTAATGACAGTTGTACCGAAAATTGCTATGAATAAGAATAACACATCTTTTGCTTATATTCTTAAGTCGAATTTATGGCATGGTAGATTAGGACATGTAAATTATGATACTTTGCGTAGATTAATTGGTTTGGATTATATACCAAAGTTTGAAATTAATCCTAATCATAAATGTGAAGTTTATGTAGAAGCGAAACTAACTAAGGGTCCATTTAAATCGATTGAAAGGAAAATCGAACCTTTAGAATTAATTCATACTGATGCATGTGATCTAAAATTTGTTCAAACTAGAGGAGGCAAAAAGTATTTCATAACATTTATCGATGATTGCACAAGATATTGTTATGTTTATTTACTTAGAAATAAAGATGAAGCCTTAGAAATGTTTAAACTCTACAAAACAGAAGTTGAAAATCAACTTGGTAAAACCATTAAAATGGTTAGAAGTGATAGGGGTGGTGAATATGATGCACCATTAAATGAATTTTGTGCACAGCATGGCATTATTCACCAAACAACAGCACCTTATTCTCCACAGCAAAATGGAATTGCTGAAAGAAAGAATAGAACCCTAAAAGAAATGATGAATGCCATGTTACTAAGTTCAGACTTACCACAGAACTTGTGGGGGGAAGCAATATTGTCTGCTAATTATGTTCTTAACAGAATACCCCACAAGAAAATCAACAGTACACCTTATGAATTGTGGAAAGGTCGACCACCTTCCTACAAATACTTAAAAGTATGGGGGTGTTTGGCAAAAGTCGAAGTTCATGTTCCTAAAAAGACTAAGATTGGACCAAAAATAGTAAATTGTGTGTTTATTGGTTATGCTCAGAATAGTAGTGCATATCGGTTTCTGACTTATAAATCAGAAATACCTGATATAAATGTGAACACTATTATAGAGTCAAGGAATGCTGTGTTTTTTGAACATGTCTTTCCTTACAAGAAAGGACAGGAATTAAGTTCACAGAAAAGAACTTATGCTTGTACACAAAGTCAAGAGGCTAATGACAATCAAACACAAGAGACTAGTAATGGTCTCGACCAACAGGATTTAACTGATGATGAACCAAGATGAAGTAAGAGAGTGAGAACATCAAAATCCTTTGGTCCAGATTTTCTGACATACCTGTTAGAAAATGAACCTCAAAGCTTTAAGGCAGCAATGACAGGTCCTGAAGCACCTTTGTGGAAAGAGGCTGTTAATAATGAAATTAAATCCATTATGCAAAATCATACTTGGGAATTGGTGGATCTTCCACCAGGTTCTAAACCTCTTGGATATAAATGGATATTCAAGAGAAAATTGAAAGCAGATGGTTCAATTGACAAGTATAAAGCAAGACTTTTAGTTAAAGGTTACAGACAAAAGGAAGGTCTGGACTATTCTGACACATATTCTCCTGTGACAAGAATAACATCCATTCGCATGCTTATTGCTATAGCAGCGTTGTTTAATTTAGAAATACATCAAATGGATGTTAAGACAGCTTTCTTAAACGGTGATCTAAATGAAGAGATCTATATGGAGCAACCCGAAGGGTTTGTAGTGTCGGGGTAAAAAAAGAAGGTTTGTTGGCTTGTAAAGTCTCTTTATGGATTAAAACAAGCACCTAAGCAATGGCATGAAAAATTTGATCATGCAATGCTTACTAATGGGTTTAAGATAAACGAATGTGACAAATGCATCTATGTTAAAAACATTGACCAAGGATATGTCATAGTTTGTCTTTATGTGGATGACATGCTTATTATTGGAAGCAGTCAAAACATGATCAAATTAACTAAGTAAATGCTTAATAAAAGATTTGATATGAAAGATATGAGGGTCGCAGATGTTATATTAGGAATGAAAATTACTAAAACATCTGACAGATATGCATTATCTCAATCTCATTATATTGAGAAAATTTTTGGTAAATTTATTAAGGATGATATGAATTTAGCTAGAACACCTGTAGACATCAGTCTTTATTTATCAAAAAATAAAGGTGATGCAGTGTCTCAGTTAAAATACTCCTAAATCATTTGAAGCCTAGTACCTAATGAATTGTACTCGTCTTGATATAACTTATGCTATCAGTAAATTGAGTAGGTACACTAGTAACCCTGGAGAAGACCATTGGAAGGCGATCATTCGGGTTCTTAGATATCTAAGATTTACTCGTGATCATGGTATGAACTTTACTCGATATCTAGCATTACTCGAAGGTTATTGTGATGCCAATTGGATATCGGATACTAAAGATTCAAAATCCACTAGTGGATATGTCTTTACCCTGGGAGGCGCTGCTGTTTCTTGGAAGTCCATGAAACAAGCATGTATCGCACGATCCACAATGGAATTCGAGTTTATTGTTTTAGACAAAGCAGGAGAAGAAGCAGAATGGTTTCGTCACTTCTTAGAAGATATTCCAATGTGGCCAAAACCTGTGCCAGCTATTTGCATTCATTGTGATAGTCAATCTGCAATAGGCAGGGCACAGAATCACATGTATAACGGTAAGTCACGACATATTCGTCGTCGATATAATACCGTAAGGCAATTGTTGTCAAATGGAATAATCTCAATAGATTATATAAAATCTAAAAAGAATATTGCGGATCCATTAATAAAAGGTTTGACAAAAGAGCTAACGTATAGTTCATCGAAAGGGATGGGATTAAAGCCTATTACATAAGAGTCGTCATAATGGTAACCCTACTTATATGACTGGAGATCCCAAGAACTAAGTTCAAAGGGACAACTAAGTTATGTGTGGCTCGCCAGAAATCACCAAGGGATTAAAATTCCTTACCCATTCCTACGGTGAGAGTGATATTTGCAACATATGTTGTATGCAGGGATATAAGGATAAGCTTTGCTTTTAATGATTACTTATATCTTGATTGAGGCATAAAATCAAGACGAGTATAAGGAGATACTCACAATAAGAATCACCTATATGAGTGTCGAACTGGGGCCGGTTCTATGAGAATGAAGAGGCTAAATTCTTTAGAAACACTCATGAAAACCAGGAGCGTTCAAGGCCAAAATGAACACAACAGTGAGAACCACGATGTGTTAGAAGATATTTTGTATGAAATCTATTGTCTTGGCTTACACAAACGGCTGAACAATTCAAGGCATCGTGTCCATTGGTTAGCCAGTAAGTCCGATAGGTTATTACTAGGGAAGGTTCAAGGCCGAAAGCTACTTATCCTGATGCAAGATATTTTCGACTTATACTCTTTCGATAAAGTCTGTATATTGTTGCATTTCTGTTGTCATCAAATTCCATTCATGTGGGGGATTGTTGTAAATGGTTGGAAAATTCTGGGTAAAACTAGAATTTTTTCCTAAGTTTGGTCTATTTTTTAGGTAGGCCTCGTGCATCGATATTCGCGGGTCAAAGTGGTAACGCGTTCTATGCTACGTTGTGATTCACGTGGTATATTTGGTTGCTCAAAACCATTACCGAGTGAATGGGAAATTGAAGCCAAAGTATGCTCCATGGAAATGGAGTTTTGGTGGAAAATCATTAAAGGTTTGAATAAGGCTTGTGCCACATTGATTTGGTGGGAAGTTTTGAGGGTTTATAAGGCATGGAATTGGAACTTGGGGTGTGCCCCAAGGGGTACCCAAGTGTTTTAGAGAGGGAGGTTATGGGTGAAATGGGCTAGACCCATTGGACCCAAAAATCACCACACATGCGCGCGCGCGCTGCCGTCCAATCGATTGGGCGAGCTGGGCGCGGGTGTGTGGTTGGGTTGGGCTTGTTCGGCCCGATACCTATCTTTTTGGGTTAAAAACATTTGAATTTAATTTTATTTTTTGGTAAAATAAAATCCATAATTCAAATTAATTCCGGAAATAAACTGGTCCGGTTTTACTGTACACCCAAACAGGGCCCTTCCTGTTTTTTATCTGTTTGAATTTTGAACCCAACAGATTCAAATCTGTTTAAATTCAAAACCAAACAGGTTTCATACCTGTTCAAATAGGTTTGCACCTGTTTAATTTAAAACCTGCAGCCACCACTACATCTATAAATAGGACAGCCCTCATTTGATGTTCAATACATTCAGAAAAATTGTACTTCACCTCTGAAAATTTATTCTTCGTTTTGCTGCATTTAATTTTTGTGAGAAAGAGTATAAACATTTAGTGTGTTCGTTAGGCAAACAATTTGTAGTGCTGCTATTGTTTGTAATTGATCATTTCATCCTGGGAGATAGACGTCCACATTCTGAAAGCACCGTGGAGAGGACGAATCTGTCTTAAGGACACAGTGTCAAACACTGGACTTGATCAGATATTTATTAGAAGAAATTAATCAAGTAAGTTGTTTAATTTATTATTCTGTTTTATTTGTTTATTAAATCATATTTTAATTTTGTTTTTGTAACAAAATAAAATCTGTTTTTATTTATTTATTTATTTATTTCTAGTTTGATTTTTGTAATCAAACAAATTCTCTCATTTCCTTTATTTCTTTATATTCTTATTGTTGTTTAGTACACAACAGAATTTAATCTATTTAAATACAGTGAAGATTGTCCAACATTTTCAAGTACAAAACAAACTCTCATGGTGACAAGGAATCTTTAACCAATAAGAGTTTACTATGAATGGGGTTCATCCTATATTATTGGTTAGTAATACTACATGTCGCTGATGACATGATATCCTGGCATAAGATTTATTTTTTACTCTAATGTTGGGATAGATTTAGGACAAAAAAATAGTGAAACAAAGAATCCTTAACCAATTTCGACATAAAATGAGATTTCAAAGAACAAAATGCAAAATATTAACCAACATTGAATCAATATCTATTTTACCACATGCATAAAAATCATCCTAACACAGAACTACACCAAAATAACTAAACTAGAATACGAAATATCTCTAAACCCCATTTCCAAATTTCTACCAATAGATCAACAAAATAATGAAAACCATTGAACCTCACAAGATCTTGCTATTTCTTGTGTTCATCCCTAGCCACAATCTTGAACTTCCCTGTTTGTTGTTGCTGCAAAACAAAAACAAAACATCAAAAAACCCACATAAGACAACAATTTCAATCACCCAAAAAAGAAAAAAAAAAACTAATTAGAACCCGTTAATTAACCAAAAATTGGGTACCTTCTTCCACAGCTCAGTACAGTCTTTATAGAACCCAGCAACAACACCACCCCCCCTTGTTCCTCTCTCCTTCTCTGTGCTCAATACGAAGCTCTTCTTTGGTCTTTACAAAATCTCTTTTCATTTGCCAAACTATATTCTAATTTTTCAAAACAAATTCAGAAAACAAGTTCTGAATTTTAGAAAGGTAAAGCTCTAAATTTTAGAAACTGATCCCTAGTCAAAGGCCCCAATTTTCTTCCGTGAATGAGACACCCCCCCCCCCCCAAAAAAAAAAAACACAACACAAGCATTAAAACAAAGGGTAAAGCAATGAATCCATGGAAACCATAGTGAGAAACATCAAAGCCCACAAATGTAATTAAAAACCCTAGAATCCCCTTAAGCAATTATAGCTAAGTAGTTAGTCAAATTCAAATTCCACAACCACACAAAAGTTGAACCAAAATTAAATAAACCCAAATCCCATCTTCAGTAACAGTTGAGTAACAGCAACAAATCAATTGAAACAAACATTCATATCATAATTCCCGCAATCTCTTGACCACCAAAAACATCTTCCCTCATCACAGCCCCGCTAACCTCTCTACTACCGAAATCCTCTTCAACGGCTAACCTGTCTACCACGAAAACCACCCTTACCCTCCTCCTCCACCCCTACCAACAACCCATATCCTCCTCCTCCCCTACCAAAAACCCATATCCATCCACCACACCCTCCAATACCGAAACCCCCCCTCATTCCCTACCACGGATCCGCTATCCTCATTCCCACCACAACACTGCCACATCCTCGCCACGGGAAATCCCCCCGCCCTTCACAAACATACCACTAGAAAAAGGAAGATAGAGCGGTAGAGAGAGAGTAGCCATAGAGACATACCTGTGAGGCAGAGAAACCGCATCTTGGCCACAGATCTTGAAATGAGAACAATATAGAGCACTAGGGTTTTATTTGAAGTCTATGCCAAAACGACGGAGTTTTGGACTGCATAAAAAATATCTCTAGCTTATACTAAAACACGGGAAAAAATAATATATATTTCAGCTGAAGTATCATGTTTTAAAACCACGTCATTTTATTTTGATATTTACAGAGTTTTAAAAAAAAATGCCAAGAATTGTATCATGAATTATGAAGTTTGTTGAAAAATGCCAAGAATAATTTTGTTTTTGTAGAGTTTTGCGGAAACATTGGGAAAAAAATGCCAAGAAAAGTCTTTTTTGTTGTAGTGAGCTTGTTGAACCATAAAATTATACTTCGGGCTTTGTTTGTTTTCCAAGAAACATTAGAAGGAAAGAGGGGGAAAAAAAAAAAAAAAAACAGTTTCTTGAACAAAAAAAATTAGTTTATTGAACCCAAAAAAAAAAAAATTTCTTTTCCCAACCAAAAAAGAAAAGAAAAAACAGAAAAGCACATACACATTTTACATAAAAAATACAATGGGTAATGTACAAAAATAAAACCTTTTGCGACGGACTAACAAAGGGTGTCGCAAAAATAAAACCTTTTGCGACGGACTAACAAACAGCGTCGCAAAAAAATACAAAAACTGCAAGACGAAAAAAGAAATTTACGACAGGTAATGTGCCGTCACGTATAATATTACTTTTTGCCACGGTTTTGGATTTTCCGTCTCTAATAATGGTATTTATTTGGTCCTTTTTTTGTAATAGTCAATTGGCGTCGCAAAAAAAATCCTTTTTGTGACGGTATTTTTTACCGTTGCAAAAACTTGCTTTTTTCGACGATTTTCAAATCGTCGCAAAAAGTTCCGTGTTAAAAGCCCCCTTTTCTAGTAGTGAAATTTTTTTTGTGTGTTACTTTAAAGTGTTACATTACAGAGTTTTTTTTGGAGTATTACGTTTGGAAAAACTATAGTAAGGAGTTTTTTTTTTATTTGTTACATTAGTGTTACGTTTGGATGTTAATTAATGTCAATGTTATAACGTTAATGTTACAATCGAGACGAACACCACAAAAAGGAACGAACACCATACCAATAACACCACAGATGGGGTAACATCATCCACCTACAAATTACTCCACTAAATCCTTACCCAAAAAAAAAAAAAATAGAAATATAAAAACTTACCTTACCCATGCACAGTCAACATTAGGAAAAAAATTCAAACAAAATCAAACACAAGGGCAAACAAGTAAACTTTCAAACCCTAAATCAAAGAAATACAACATATCCAAAATAAAAATGACTAATTGGTTTGAAAGAAAACTTTTAGGACTAAATGAGATTTATGAGTAATTTTTCCTAAATTTTATAAGTATTAATAATTAAATTTAAGAACAAATAATCAATTTATAATAATTTTGTAGAAATACATAGTAATTTCCCCTTCTTAAAAAGCCATTTATGCTCTGGTAAATTTTTCTATAATCTCTCTCTTTCCGATTGCATACGAATTTTCCTTACATTTGTTCGGATGAAAATATTTTTTAACATTTGGTATAACAAAAAATAAAATCAATAAAAAATATATTTCACGATCAACAAAAAAACAAACGTTTATTTGAGTAGAAAATATTTTTCACTTTTAAAAAGTGAAATGTTTTTTATACTAAATTCTTACTAATGTCACCATAATACAATTGCTATTCTTATCTCCACCACACCACCATTATTACAGCCATTGCCATCGCTACCCCTACCATCATGCCACCACCTTTGTCTCATCACCTCCATTACCAAACATAAAAAAAAAAAAATTTTGAAAATCATTTTTTAAAAAAATTTCATAAAACGTATGTTTTATTAAAAAATATTTTTTTATCCAAAGAAGTGGAGTGTTAGAGAGAAATTTGTAAGGGAGAAATAGAAATGTAAAAGGAAAAATGAAACTTCATATCATACAATTTTGCGCCACATTTTTATACAATGTTAAAAACCAAACATAGTTTAAATACAAAATAATTCTTTTTTGAGTGTAGAATTCAATAATAAAATTGAATTCAATATTCTCACATGGCGTGAGCCTCACTAATGTATTAGCCCCACTTCATATAAAATAATTGTGGCTGGTTCTATAATCTAATTTGGAAAAATTACAACAACAAAAAAAATAAAAATTCTTAGGGTTTCGTGTGTTTTTCAATTTAAATTTTAGGATTTCAATTTGGACAAATTAAATTCTAGAATTTCATCCGTGTTTCAATGTGAATCTTCTATCCATATCTGTTTGATTGAACTAACGAAATTTGGACAAAATTTTTAGATTCAAACACACATGTTGAAGCATTTGTATTTCTCTCATTGTAACTCCATTTCGCCTCATTTTTGCATTGTTGGATTTACCTCTTGACCTAATTTTCATTTCACCTCTCATCGCCTTATTCTACATCTTTTTGCATGCCGTCAAAGCTTCAAAAGTTGGTCAAATATATATATATATATATATATTGTCCTCTATCTTCTATCTCTATGTTTCTTCCTTCCTCATTCCTTTCCAAAATTATTCTCTTTTTTCTTCATAGCCCTTCCACCGAACTAGTGGTAACCACTGAACCTTTGACGATGGCAGTGCCGTCAAGTATGAAAGTATATGACTTACAAGAAGGGAAAGAAACACAGAAGTGGGAAAAAGGCCATAAAATAAGAGAAAAAAGAAAGAATAATTATGGAATGAAGAAGCATGGAGATAGAAGATAGAAGATAGATGAGGGGAAAAAAAAAAATCTTATTTTTGGCCAACTTTTAGAGTTCCGATAGCATAAAAAAGATGCGAAACAAGACATGAGGGATGAAATGAAAATTAGACCATGAGATGAATCCAACGACACGAAAATGAAATTAAACAGAATTACGACAAGGGAGATATAAAGATTTAAATACGTAAGTTGGAAAATTTTGCCCAATGAGAGAAAAATATTATTTTTAGCCAACTTTTGAAACTCCGACGGCATAAAAAAAGAGGCAAAACAAGTCATATGAGAGATGGAAATGAAAACTAATGGTTCATTTGAGAAGTGGGTTGGCATTTGGCTCTTTGACTTTTTTAGCCTGAGACTAAAAAGTCTGGTTTGGGAAGGGCTTTAGGCTTTAGGCTTTTTTAGTTTTTTTGATTTTTTTGTGAAAGAAATAATATAATGATTATGCAATTGATGTGATATTTTATCTTATTGGATTAAAGAGCCTATTTTGTTTTTTATAACTAAAATAACAAAAAAAAAAAGCCCCAACTTTCGCTTCCCAAACAAAGCCTAAGTATGAGATGAATCTAATGATGAAAAAATAAAACAAAACGAAATTACAACGAGAGAAATATAAATACTTAAACCTGTGTATTTGAATCTGAAAATTTTATCCAAATTCTGTTAGTTCAATCAAACGAATTTAGATAAAAGATTCACATTAAAATATGAATGAAATTTCAAAATTTAATTTGTCAAAATTAAAATCCTGAAATTTAAATTAAAAAACATACAAAATTCTGAATTTTATATATATATATATTTTTAATGATTTGCCCATCCAATTTTATACATTTAAGAAATTTTAATATATATTGTATGGGATTGACTTTCCTTCAATCACAAATTAGACTGGAGGATACTATCACGGGTTTTGTTTCAATAATTTAAATCGTTCGATGTATAAAATTTATAAGATATTATGTCTATAAAAAATTACATTGATCAAATATCAATTGTTATTTCATTGGATTATATTTCAGTCAATCATTTATTTTTTTCATCATCTATTTTTTTATATAAAATTAATTTAATTAAATAGTTATCGATATCTGATCAACGTAATTATTTACAAATATATAATATTTGACAAATTCTATAAATTAAATAATTTAAATTATTAAAAACGCGACGCGTGATGTAGTTATACAAATCCAAGCCGACCTAAGATTAGAGAGAAATCCAACCCATATTGTATTTCCAAAATCCCATGCGTCAGGGCACCTTCTTTATTATCTCAGCAGCAAACCCAAGAGTCTAACCAGACACACAGTCAAACAAAAGAGCAACCACTGACTTAGGGCTCCACATCAACCAAATGATCAGTTCAGTGACATAAAAAAAAAAATAAAAAAAAAAAGAGGACTGCTTCATACGATTGATATAAGCAGAAAAAACAAGCCCAAATCTTTTCTCTTTTTTTTTTTTTTGGTTTTGTTTTTTATTCAAACTCTATTTTTATACTGTGCTATCCCTTCTTGTTTGTTCCTCCAAAAGATACTATTTCTTTTCTTCATTTTTTTTTTCCCACAAAACAAACTAAAAAATTAACCCAAAAAAAAACCATAAACATTGAAATGTTACAACTCTGTCTGTCGTGTTTCCTTCCTCATCCTTTTCTCTTTCTTCCCTCTATTTTCTTTATCCATCTAATGAGCGGAGAACTCCAATATCTCATAAAACAAAACGGATTTTAAAAACAAAATCAAACAGAATTTCTTCTCAATTTTTTTTTCTTTTCCAACACTCTTCTTTGTCCATTGCTGTTAAGAAATCTAATATTTAACAGCTGGTGACTTTCCTTCATGCCAAGAGCATGAAATAATTTTGATGCGATCCTCCATGCCCCACTCATGACCTAACTTATTGAGCTCTTCTTTACACCACCTTTTTTTTTTTTTTTAAACTTTTTTTTTTCCTTTTTAAGAAAATAAAAAATCAACCCTTTTTTTCCTCCAAGCAAAACTCCCATTCTACCAAACCAAACAGATTTGGATTTGGGTGAGAAAATAACCAATTTACCCCTCATCCCCCTCTAAATCTCATCTCCAAAGGGTCTATTTAGCTTCCTCCTCTTAGGGTCTGGGGTACTATGAGAAGAACTTGGACATGACCCAACTGTTGTGCCATCAGTTTTGTAGCTCAAACATGCAGCATCAAGCACACCAATTGGACTTTGCGGCACAGATGGGACTGAACCACTTGGGCGCTTCATGGACCCACTTGCCAATGATGACTCATTGATCAGTTCAACACACTTGAGCACCCTCTCCTGCATAACACAAACAAAAGGGAAGGGAAAAAAAACAAAAAAAAAACAAAACCAACCATATGTTAATTGAAAAAGATTTGTGGGTAATCAAAACACAAATGATTTGATAAAACAAAAAAAAACAAAAAAAAAAAAAAGGCAAAATCATGATTAATATCACCAACTTTACCTTTTCTACATGTTGAATGAGAAGAGAAATTGCTTTCTCACTGTCTACTGTTTGAGCTTCTCTTGCAACAGATATTGTCACTGCTGCTGCAATCTCAGAAGGCCTGAACTCCAAGAAGTCAATCTCTGCATTGAATTCCCACCCAATATTATTAATCAAGTTTGAAATGATTGTAAATTCTTTTATTAAATGTACAACTATTTAAAGTTTCACTATTCAACAGTGGAGTGAGAATTTACCTTTTATTATGCTCAGGATGAGTTGGGTTGATCTAAATATTGAAGACCTTGGCAAAATTTTATCACCATTGATCTTTCTAAGGAAATTGTCTATGAAAGAGAATGGGGTGACTGCTTGCATTCTCCACTTCAATGTGCTCAAGACCAGAAGCTCCATTTTCTGTATGGTTCTAGCTTCAAACACAAATTTAGACTCACTCACCTGTCACATTCCTCTTTATGATTAGAATAATTAGATCTACAAACAATATAACAAAAGACACCTTATGAAGATTCATTGAATATACCTGCAAGTCGAGACATAAAGGAACCTCAGTCTCCTCCATTTTAGCTGCAAGAGACAAACAAGCCACAGCCAACAACTGCATCATCCAAGCTTTGCCCTTCTGCAAGTAACCACACAACAATGCAATCACCAATGTCATTTAATAAATACACTTGAAATTGAAAACACCAAGGTTGTGTTTGGATCAAGAATTGAAATGAGCAAGGATCAATAGAATTAGATCATGAACTTACAGGTAATTCATAGGCTGAAAGGAATCTATCAAAGTAGCTAACAGACAAGTAAGCACAAAGAGGTCCAAAATTGAAATGGGCATGAACCTGTTAGATCAAGAAGGTTATTAGCATTTTATCAACAGCCAAGGAGAGAACACAGAAAGGATTTCACAACCAAATCCCCTCCCATTTTTATTTATTTATTTATTTTATATACTAACGTTGTTAATAAATTGAAATGAAGTTCTTAGTACAAGAGAGGATAAAACAGAGGAAATGTAAATCCAATTATAGCCAGCTATAAAAAAAAAAAAAAAAAAAATTTAAAAAAAAAGGGAAAAGCAAAAAGGCAGACAAATACAATTACATAATCTGCACCAGCTAACTCAAAAGCAAAACAGAGAAGAATCCCACCAAACCCATTTCAGGTTATGTGTGAAAGCAATAAAAAGAAGCAAAAACTTCAATCCACTCCATTAAACACCTCATAGTTAATGATAGTCCCAACATTTAATTCAAAAACATAGGACAGAGAAACTAAACATCATTATAACACCACCCCAAAAATTCCATATAAAACAAAAATAAATAAATAAAGGGAGAATCCAAAAAACCCAAGTTATTGATATCATCAAAAACATATAAGAAAACAAATAACCATAAAAAATCAAAAAGAAAAAGAAGAAAAGCAACCCATTAAAGAAGGGTCATGAACCAACCTTTCCAATCCAATCAACTGCCTCTTTTCTAGCCCCCAAATCCAAGCCCCCATTCCTCAATCTGTTCAAGTAACCACTATTAGGCAAATGCTCGAATTCCTTTTTAACCATCAAAGCCAAGCGCTCATCACTCTGCAATGGCAACCCAGTGAATGGATCTTCTTCACCATCAAAGCTGTGGTTTTGATTACTGATCTGATGATTCCCACTATGATGCCAAGTAGGCTCAAAGTCCTCCACAGCCCCACAATCAACCCCATCATAAAAAACACTGTCATTGTCTTCTGCACATAGAAGGCTTGACACTGTATAATCAAAACTTTGTGCCATTGCAAACTTTCACTAAATCCTCTCTTATTTCTATAGATATTTATGATTTAAAAACAACCCATCTTATCAAACGAGAATGACAGATTCATAGAAACCTCAGTTTGTTCCTTGGATTGATTTAGGTACTATAAAGATTATGAGAAAAACAGATTTCTTTATCAAAGAATGTGATGCAGAAACGGAGAATGAAAAGGGTATGAGAGCAAAATAGAGATGAAGCACTCTCTCCCTCTCTCTCTGTCACTCTCCCCCTTTTCTCTCTATCAGACTGCTGCAAGAGAGCGGCTTATGATGGGAGAAACGAGTGCCCCTTTTTAGGGTAAATGTAGAGAGAGAGAGAGAGAGAGAGAAGAGAGGGGCAACAAAGCAAGAAAATGAAGTTGCAAAATATAGACAGCAAGGCGGGGCCGAGGAAAGACTCTGTGGACAATTATGTCCTAGGTGCAATAGATGATTTACGCTTGGATGTATATAGTAGTAAAATTAGTGTATTTCCAACTGAGTGCTGTTTTGAGAAATTAGTAAAAATTTGATTTTTTTGATTTTTTAATTTTTTTTGGTGGTTTTTTTGGTAAAAAATTGAATTGTTTTAGGTAAAAAAAATTGACTTTTTTAATAAAATAAAGTTAAAAAATCAAAAAATTAACTTTTTTGATGTGTTTCCAAAATACTCCTCAGTATTTAAGGTTGGGATTTTTTTTTCCCACACATATTAAGACCATTTTGAGAAGGACAGGAGAAGTCAATTTATTAATTTATTTGAGTTACATTAATTTTTTTATTTATTTTTCTGTATTTTTTTCAAAAAAAATTAATAAACTAATTTTTTTCCTACTTATACTCTGATGTTCAGAAAAAAATATAAATGAGTTTCATCACTTGTACATAGGCCCTATTTGGTGTAGTTAAAAGGATTCATTCTCTAACTTTTAAATAAGAAAAATGATACAGACTATTAATTAGTGGTTGTACTAGGGATATGGCAGTGAGTCTCACCCACTGCCACATGTGTTTTGTGTCTTAGTTTTTTATTTTTTTATTTTTTTTTTGGCTTGCCACATCATTAGTGATGGTGTTAGTGGTAGAAATTTAGTGGTATGTAGCATGACTGTTTAAATAATTAGTTTTTTTTTTTTATAGTTTATTTAAGTTATTTCTACATAATAAGTTATAAACAGAAATTACACCAAACAGTCTGGCTGGCACAGACTCCTAAATTAAAATAAATTATAATTACTTCTCTAAAAGTTGTACCAAACAGCCTCATAATTACATTAGATTCTCAAAATAATTTAATTCATGTAACATTTATATTCATTTTTATCAATAATTCATTAATTATATAAATGAAAAAAAAAAGATGAAGTCATCTTTTATACAGTAAAATTTTTATTTTACCTTAATTATTTTTATGTTTCACACCAAATACATTAATTTTGACTTTTTTTTAGCTTTACTAGAAAATTTTGAATCTAATTATGCCAAAGTTGTAAATATTGTATTTTTACTAAATCTTGGAGATTGTCAATGTAATTTACCCTAGTAAAATTAGTGTATTTCCAATAAGTATTTAGGTTGGCATTTTTTGTTTTCATTGGATATTAAAATAATAAGGGTAAATTTCACTGACTTACCTTGAGTTTTAAAAATATATATATAATGCTTTCTATAATTTTACATAATTACATTGAATTATCAAAACATTATAATTCATATAACACGTATACTCCATTTCCTTGGTAAATTAGTGGGGAAAAAATGGCATCATCTTTTCTTTTCTTTTCTTTTTTTTAAAATATTTATTGTTACACTTATTTATTTTGATGATTTATTTAATTATATTTTATTTTATTTGAAAGAGAAAAATAGAATCCAAAATTTATTTTGATGATTTATTTTAGGGCAAATTACATGTACCCCCCTCGAGATTTGGCTAAATTACAGATATCTACCTGAGGTTTGAGAAATTACAAATTCACCCATGAACGCTATATTTGCATAACAAATTAGGGGGTAATTTGTTATGAAATATAAACCTCAGGGGACAAATTATTATGAAAATACAAACCTCAAGGGGCGGGATGTAATTTTCGTAACCCCAGGGGGTATCTGTAATTTAGCTAAACCTCGAGGGAGGTATATGTAATTTGTCCTTTATTTAATTATATTTTAATTTGTTTGAAAACGAAAAATAGAATCCAAATTTATTTTGATGATTTATTTAATTATGTTTTAATTTATTCGAAAGAGAAAAATAGAATCAAAATTTATTTTGTCCCATTATTTCTCACCTAAACCTTTATCCTAAATGTTGTTAGAATGTATTTAATATTTGATTAAATCAGGAGTTCAAATAGCCTAAAACAGAGGTTCAAACAGTCCAGCACAGCAGCAGTTCAAAAGGTTCAAGTGAAAGATATTCAAATTTGTAATGATGGAGTGAAAGATATTCAAATTAGTAATGATGGAGTACAACGACTATAAACGACTATAAATTCAAATGAATACAACGGCTATAAGTTTCATTATATATATCAAAGTCTCTAATATAAACAAGTTACAAAAAATCAGAAAATATTCTTTGATCTATAACCACTCACATCCATTCTCTGAAAAGTTCTCTGAGAAGTGTTCTTCAATTTTTGTTTACATCCTCTTTCAGAAATTATATACTGAGACGTATAGCTTTAAACCTATCTTTCATATGTGAGGTTTATAGAAAAACCAAAGCTTCATTTTGTATATCCATCTGGGAGAGATATTTATTGTAAGCTTTCTTTGAAAGCAAAAATACCATTTCATCTTGTAAAAGTGTTGCAAGCACTATGTTCTTAAAATCTTGAGAGTGATTGTGAATCACCTAAAATTTGCAAGGGTTTGGGCTTGTGAAGTCTATGTAAAATCTATGGAGGATTGCTCCATATTTATGAGGTTGCTAGCACCCCTGTGAAACTAGAAGATAGTGGAAAATCTCAAGTAAAGCTTGAGGAGTAGATGTAGGCTTGGTTGAAGTCGAACCACTATAAATCTGTTTGTCTCCTATTCCCTAATCTCTTTACTTTCTTACTACTGCTATAGCTATCTAATATTCATGTGTTAATCATTTGATTTGCCCTATATGTTAGTTGTACTTCATTGTTATTTTAGTTGATTATTTACTGCTAAGTTCATCATTGTGCTTGTTAATAATTTGGTGTACTAGTAGTTAATTTTATTGGAGTATTATTAATTTTAATTTGTAGAAACCTAATTCACCCCCCTCGTAGGTTACTTTTTGGGTAACATATATATATATATTACTTTAATTATTATTTTTATGTTTTTACACCACATGCATTAGTTTCAATTTTTTTAACCTTACTAAAACAACTTGAGTATAATTATACCAAAATTGAGGATGCTGTTATATATATATATATATATATTTTAAACTTCAAAGAATGTGAATGTAATTTACCCTAAATGAGGCGGCAACTTGTAACGACCCGGAGATGCATTTGATTAATTAGTCATTTAATTGCGTCTTTATGTGCTACTTGATTACGTGTTTGTTGTGAAATTGCATGTTTAATGGTGTGAATTATAAGGATTTGAATTTATATCTGTTGTTCGTAGGAAGACCTATTGAAATCATAACTTTAAACTGAAATTAAGGACCTTAGAGGCACCAGAAACCAAAACTATGTAAATATTTGTGATCAACATAAGTTTTAGTGCCAAATGAGAAGTTTGGTAAAAATTTGATTCAGAATTAATTAATTAGATTTAATTAATTCAATCCTTAGTTAAACTTGACTTAATGAGGTGTATATATATATATAAAAGAGCCTTAGTTGTTAGACTCAACAAATATCTGCTAGAGAGAGAGAGAGAGAGAGAGAGAGAGAGAGAGAACTCAAGAAGGAAAGAAAGGGGAAAGAGAAAGAACAAGGGAGATCAAGCCAAGCTTCAATAATCCAACCAACAAACAAAGGTAAGATTTTCCCTCTAACTATCATAAATTTGGGATGTTACACTTAGAAATTTATGGAATTTAGGTTAATAAGGAAGAAATCAAGCTAAATTGGTGGTGTTATAATGTAGTAGATATGAATGAACAAAATAAGAGAGGAATTGTAGAAGTTAGTTCTAGAGCATGACATCCTTTCATGAGATTCATGTTTTCTTGCATGATTTGTGAGTGTTGAGGAGGAAACTCCTCAAATCTTCAAGATTTGAAAATCAAACTTGTGTGTTCTATGCTTTTATATTTTTACTCTAACCTTTGAGCTTTTAGGTGGGATTTGGGTGTTGTTTATGAAGTTACAATCTTTGATTGAAGTTAGAAATGTGGAAAACAAGTTGTTTTTTAGAGTTTTAAGCATTGATATGCATGGATTTTGAAGTTGGTGTGTGAAAAACTTGAGTTCCACAAATGAAACAGATTTTTGGACTGGTTTTTACTGTAACCGCACGTGCGGACTGAGGCCTTGCACTTGCGACTAGACCTTCTCTGTTTCAAGATGCATTTTGCTTTGGTCCCGCTCGAGCGGCCAAGGCCACCGTATGTGTGGTTTTTCAGAGCAGATTTTCAATTTTGTTTTCTTTCTATTTTTCTACCTTCCGGGTCTCCGTTTGCATGGTTTTCACGTGTATTTCACTACATATGCATTCCATAATCACAAAAAGGGTTAATGAATGAATAGGACTAACCGAATGAACAAGTAGTGATTTAACCGAATAGGGTTAAGAAACAACAGAATGAAATGAATATGTTTTGAGATGTTATGTTATGAATATTGTGTTGTAGGTAACGATTCGAAGACCGAGCAACCAGTTCTGGAAGCCCACTGTGAGTAACATTATTGTAAAGATATGTTTATGTGATTTATGTTTAAAGTGTTATATGACAAATTATGATTTCTAAAATGTGATTTTGTTAACATGAACGAATGTCCTATTTTGAATCCATTATGGCATCCAAAGAAAGTCTCAAGTCATGGGGAACGGCATGTTAATGCGAGTCTATAACATATATGTGAATACGAGATCTCGTTAGCCACTTGACAAAGTGGTGTTATGTTTGATATGTCCGAGACCGATTACTCTAGTCGCAAGACGATATAATATGTTTTATCAGATGTCCCATTATTATGTTCAGATATGAGAGTGACTATGCTATGCTCTGTTTTTATGTTTATGAAGTACTCGGAATTCGTTCACTAACCTCTTTATTTTAATATTATTCACTGGGCTTTAGCTTATTGTGTGTGTATATATATGTATAGGTGGGCAACATGGAGAACAAGCCTAGATGAACATGGTTAGCTAAGCCACCGTCTGAAGCCTTTTGAGTTTTGTTTTGGAGCCTCCGAGTTGAGGCTAAGTCTAAGTGACCCTTGGCGAATTTTATGTTTTTTACTAGGAGTTTTGGTAATATGTTTTTTTGTATATGAAAGGTTTTGTACGTGATGTATAAATGTTTTTGTACATGTTAGTATGTATGTATTACAAGGTGGCTATATTCACATAATTATATGCTTGTTCACATAGTTAGCACAGCTCAATGCACTATTTATTTTAATTTTGTATTAAGTTTTTGCTAGCCCCGATTATGTTCTATTTTATATAGGAAGGCCTTTGGTAATCTCGAATTACTAGCCTGGCATCTCACCGACCCTTACGGGGCGGGGTTCGGGTCGTGACACAACTAACTTGTAACAACACTCCTTAATTATGATTACAAAAATGCTTACCCAGAGTCAAATGAGGGTGATGATACATCCTTTATTCTTGCTATTCCTAATTGTGTACCTATTAACGTGACGCGATAATGGCGCGAGAATGTGGAATAAAATAACATTTTTTATATATGATGTGAATTTTTAAATTTTTTTTATCACAATCACAAAGATAATATTTGTAACTAAAGAAATTAAATACTAATTATTTAGATAATTACCTTAAGATTTTGCTTTTCCATGCCCACCTTGCCTCGTCTACTGCGAATACTTTTCAAGTCCTTCAACGAGTAAAAAGCGTAATTTCTTTCTCTCAGTAAATATTACTTTTTCTTATATCACCATTCTCAGACCTCCAGAAAATTAAAAGACAGTAGACAAAGTATATGGAAATGGAAAACTTTTATCGAATACTTAAAAAACTATAAAGATTACAAAAAAGATAGAGAGAATACTCTTGCTCACATATAAGATTCTGCTTCTTGACTTTACTTCTACAAGTGACTTTACTTCTACAAGACGCAGCCACGTCCTTTTATAGGCAAAGAGTAGATTTCAACTTCAAAATTGAAATGCATAAAATTAAAAGATAAGGTTCTTGTTATAAGACAAGAAACCTTTTACATTCGGATTTATTGAAACTAACAATTTAGTGATGGTATCTCCACCACTTTGGTTTTTTTCAGCATGTGACTCATTTGTCTTCATTCACCATGTGATCCACTTTGTTGTGTCTGTTTGAATGTGTTTATCATGTGAGCTTTCTATTTGGCTTCTTCTGCCATTTGAGCCTTACTTGGCTTTGTCTTTCATGTGGCTTGTTTGAAGGATTCTTGCCTTTTTTGGCTTGATTTGTCATGTGAACTTTTGTTTATTTTTCAGAAATGCAGAGGTCCATGTCATGCAATGATTCATAGTGAACTTGGACTCTCCTCTTGATTTTGTAGCGTTTCCAAACAGTTGCAGAGATGTCTGGTGCTTCAGTTATCTCTTCTTAAAGCATTTTGAGTATTTCCAAAGCATTTTGAGTATTTCCTTTGCCTTGTCTTTTGCTAGCTTAGATGACTCAATGAAAGTTTTTTTGTTTCTTACTACCACAACTCTCTTCCCATCACAGTAGATTGCTAGTTTTGAATGTTGGAGAAGAGTTTCCAATGTATTATGGAAAAATAAGAGTTTCCAACATGACCCCGTAAACTGTTCCGACATTGATTCCAACCAATTTTGCAACGGTCCGGCATGACCTTAAACTGTCCCGACATTAGTTTCAGCCAGTTCCTACAATGGTCCGACATGACCATAAATTGTCTCCCGACACGACCATAAACTGTCTCCCGACATTAGTTTCGGCCTCTAATCTATCTCAAGCGTCCTTGCACTCTCGTTTAGACTTTGCAATCTATTTGCCTTTTATTTTATTTAGTTTTATTTCATGTTTTAGTTTCTCTTTCCAAACTCAAGATATTTATCCTCCTTGAGTTTGAGGGAGGATGTTAATGTATATATGGTGTACGGGAAAGAAATAAACCTTCTCGTATAATCCTGTTGATTAAGATTGCGCTCCTCCGTACGACGTCGCTTTACTCCCTGAAAACACAAAACGTAAACTAGCCGGCGGGTGTGTGCCGGATATCTCTCCGATGCCTAAGTCAGCAAAAATAAACAAATAGACAAAAAGCTCTATGTCTTCGGGAATCAAAGTTGTGTTACCTCTCCATAGATGATGTTGTAAGCTTTTATAGGTTTCACGTGGCACAATCCAAGTGGGACTCTTACTCCTCCATGTAAAGTCCTCTTAGGAATCACATTCCTGAAAGATAATGCTTATCCTTCAACACCCCCCCCCACTGCTTAAATCAAGTGAGATGGTTTTACCATGGTCGGACTCCAATATGACCGAGGTAAGCATGGCTATGCTAAGCCGTAGACTAGACTGAGATAACTTTAGCTCGACTCTTCCATTCACTGCTCTTACCTCGGTTCTCCTAGTGCTAACCATAGTATGTCTTGACCGGGATAACCAATAACGTGGTCCCGACCGAGATAACTTTGTATATGACGACTGAGCTTGCCGTAAGCTCTTTGGGACCGGAGTAACTTCAAGCCTCTTTTGGACCGGAGTAACTTTAAGCCTCTTTGGACCGGAGTAACTTCAAGCCTCTTTGGACCGGAGTAACTTCAAGCCTCTTTGGACCGGTCTAATCTTAAGACCTTCCGAGACCGGACTAATTTTAAGGCCTTTTTACTCAGCCTTTCGTATTGTGGGCCATAATGACCCATTGCCTAGCTCAGCCCGATTTTCACATAAATTACCCTCTCAATTGCCCCTTAATTCCATCTGCGCAGCATGATAGAGATTACCTGTCTATCAGCCGAGCTAACGTTTTAAGCCTTTCCAGCCGAGCTAAAACCCTTTAGCCTTTCCAGCCAAGCTAAAACTCTTAAGCCTTTCCAGCCGGGCTAATTTCACACCGGGCTCTACTTGTCCGGTCAAAACGTCTCTTCAATCACAGCAACTGAATCGCTTCTCATCCCAAGGACACGTGGCATGCTCTCATTGGTTGAAGGCAGCTGTCACGCCGTCTTCGTATCGCGTGTTTTTTGAACAGTTCCCGCCTCTGCCCCTTCTCTTTTCACAAAACAAACCCTTTCACTCTCTTTTGAATTACTCACACTACTATTCATCTCCTTCTCTCTCTCTTCGAGCCTCCATTGTTCTTCCAACCTTACAACTGTGAAGCTCGCGTCTGTGGTTGCTTCCTACTTCCCTTTTCTTTCTCGTACCTTGGTAAGTAACACAAATCTGTTCTCTTTTTGTTTGTTTTTCATCTTTGTTCTGATTCATAGCATATTGTTTGTGTTTTTGCAAAACACATTTTTTTTCCATTTTGTGCTATGCCTTGCATTTTCTGGAAAAAACCTTGTAAGAACCACTTTGTATTCATGAAACAACCTGTAGAACGTTGTATTTGATCCAAAATCACGATATAACCGGAGTAAAAAGTTGTTTGTAGTTGATGTCAATCTAGGTAGACCATTCAACCGAACTAACACTTCATGTTATACCAATAGTTTTAACCAATCAAACCATCTTTTGATTTATCTTAGCCGAGCTAACAAACCGTACTAAGGCTGCGTAATAGTGTGCTTGATAGTCTTAATCACGGCCGAGCTATAACTGGGGGCTAAACCAGCCTTCGTAGTTCAAACCGAACTAAGAGCGCTGCCCCTAGAGGCTCAACCGGGCTAAAATCCCTTGCACAAACCGAGATAACAAACCCCCTTGCACAAACCGAGCTATCTCACCCCTTGTTCAAACCGAGCTAGGACTACATTTATCTTTGCCTTTATTTCTTTTACCACGGTCCCACGATCTGTGCTTAACACTTTTGTTTTTCCACTTTGCAGACTTTAGGTTGCCCAGGCACTCCCTTGAGCGCTCAACCGAGCTACACAGCACCTTTCTTTGACCAAGCTAACTCCAGTTTTAACTTATTCATAATTTAAAACACAAATGGGAAAATATAGGTTTTTAGTTAGTTCACCTAGTGCAATGGCTGAATCCGAAAGGATTATAACATCCCCAACGATGTTCATCTCACCTTAGCCGAGCTAGATGTCACACCTTGGGGAAACCCTGGTTTTGTTCCCTTTACCCTTCTTTCTATTGTAGAAACCGGCCTAAGATTCCCTGTACAGCCTCTCCTCTGTGAATTCCTTAGGCAAACTAGGATATGCCCTTACCAGCTCTCCACAAATTCATACCGTATAATAAATGGCATAGCCGAGCTAAACCGCCGGGCTGGTATTAACCTCGGTTTAGCTGAACTTTTCCACCAATATTCCATAGGATCAAAAGAAGATGGCTGGGTCTACTATTTGAGAATACGACGCCGCCGAGAGAAAATAATCAAAGATACCCCGGATAAAGATTTAAACAATGATGATTTCTTCTGGGTATCTGGGAATTTTGAAGATCACCAAGCCCAGATCCCTGGTCGTAGAATAAACTGGAATAAAGGAACCCCCGGTATAATTACTTCGGCTTCTTTGCCTGCTTCTCTTTAATTCGGTCTCCAATTCCTGAACCGGTCTAACTTTTGCCTTTATTATGCAGATTCAGCCCACCTTAAGTCGCTGTATAGTTACCCCAATTTAGACACACTTCGCGCCGCACTGCGATATCCTAAAAGAAGTTGGTCCAAGCTACTGAACTTTGAACCGACATACCGATATAGCAGTCGACAAAAAGGCAAAGTAACAGACTTCTTGCTGGAAGCCTCCCCCGAACCAGATCCATCCTTGCCTCAAATCAACTTGGTCCGAACTACTGCTGAACAAGAGATGGCAAAGAGGAACAGAGTAAGGGCCTTGCTAACCGAAACACACCAAGCCGAGGTACCACAAACCGGTCAATCTACTGACGCCGTGGTAGCTCTTCCAAGCCAACAACCTTCGTCATCTCGGGCTAGCAAGCGCGCCCGCACTACGACTACCGAGCAAAGCCTTGTTGATGAAGAAGAACCCATCCTTCCCCAAACTACTCCACCGAGCTCACCACCTGCGCGCTCGAACCGGGCTAGCTCTTCTAAATGGGCTCCAAAAATCACTTTCCAGAACCGAGCTATTCAGGACACTGATTCGGTGGTTGCTGAGAAAGATCACTTAATGGCATTCAATCTTGCCAAGAGTGTTTGTCTTCCAGCAGATATGGAGCACCACAGTCATTTGACCGAGCTGAAGGCCATCCGCTCGGCCACAAAATCCATGGTGCTTGTAAGTAGCTTCTTCTGTTAATCTTTCTAATTTGCACCAACTTTTATCTCGGTTTGATTACAAGTTTTCCCATTCTTTTGCAGGCTATGCAGAAAAGCTACATCGCTCATAAGCGTGTGCTAGAACTTCACAAGACTACAAGGCAAGCCATGGCCGAAGTGACCGAAAAAACTGCCGAACTAGAACAAGCCAGGAAGCAGATAGCCGAGCTTCAATCCGAGAATGGCCGTCTGACCGGATTGGTTAGCTCGGCGAAGCGGACAAGCAAAAGGCTGCGGCCATGATTAAAGACAAATACCTGCGGGAGCTGGCCAAGCTTGAAGGAAAGAAGAATACCGAGATTGAAAAGCTGAAGAAGAGTGCGGATGATGCCGAGCTCCGGAGTTACAAGGAGGGGGAGGCGACTTACAATAAACAATGTGAAACTGCCAAGGATCTCTTCTTCAGGTGTGGGTAGAGGGCGGCCGTAGAGCAGCTCGGTCACGGTCCAGAGACCGAGGTCTTCAACGCTCCTGCATACTTCATAACGAGCTCCATGGCGGAATATGCTGCTGCCCTTCAGCAACAATTTCTAGAAGATTCAGATGATGAAGAAGAAACAGTGCCCAATGATACCCCGATTGTCAATGATCCTGCCAATCAGTCAGTTCGGTCGGAGCCAATGGTGGAAGACCTGACCAACGAGCCGCCTACTGAAACCGCGCTTCCAAATGAAACCGTGCTACCGAATGAAACCGGTCTCCGAGTTGACCTTGATGCTGATCTTGATGATCTTTTTGCCTGATTTTGTACTTCTCTTCTTTCTGCTTGATTTCTGTGTTTTTTTTTTTTTTTTTTTTTTTTTTGCTTTTGGACACAGATTGTAACCAGGCTGAGGCCCCACCTTTTGTATTTGTTTTGAATTTTCAATGAAGTCTGCTTTTTTGTTCCAACTCTTATTTCGGTTGATCTCTTTGCTTGTACTTTACATTCTAACTGAAGTCTTGGATAAGGTACAGCATTCTCTTGCCGAGATACTTTATCTCGGTCTTAATATTGCAACTATAAGTATACCTGCCAACCACTCTTTAGCCGAGATAACTACCTCGGCTGAAGAGTACCAAGTGTTGATTTAATCCAGCCAACCACTTTTTAGCCGATATCCTTACTTCGGCTGAAGAGTACCAAGTGTTGGTTTAGTCCAGCCAACTACTCTTTAGCCGATATCCTTACTTCGGCTGAAGAGTACCAAGTGTTGATTTAATCCAGCCAACCTCTAAATTGGTCATTCCAGCTAATTTAGAAAAATGTTTGGTTCTTCTTGCCAAACATCCTGCAGCCTGGATCCTTATCCTGGGCTTAGGAAGGGTGTTGGTTTGTCCAGCCAACTTCTAGATTTGGTTTTTCCAGCTAACCTAGAGTAAAGTGTTTGGTTATTCCGACCAAACGTCCTGCAGCCTGGATCCTTATCCTAGGCTTAGGAGGGGTGTTGGTTTAATCCAGCCAACCTTTAAGTTGGTTTTTCCAGCCAACCTAGAGTAAAGTGTTTGGTTATTCCGACCAAACGTCCTGCAGCCTGGATCCTTATCCTGGGCTTAGGAGGGGTGTTGGTTTAATCCAGCCAACCTCTAAGTTGGTTTTTCCAGCCAACCTAGAGTAAAGTGTTTGGTTATTCCGACCAAACGTCCTGCAGTCTGGATCCTTATCCTGGGCTTAGGAAGGTTCACAGTTTGGTTATTTCGGCCAACTATGTTTTTTAATGCCCCTAACTCACTAAAACAACTTTTACAGAATAAAACACTTATGCTAAAAAGAAAACTACTTGTTTTATTGGGGAAAGAAAAATTACAAGAATTCTAAAAAAAAAAACTAAAAATAAAATAGTTTGAGATTGGCAGTGTTTTATGGCCTGGGGATGGCTTTGCCGTCCTCGTCTTCTAAGTGGTATGCCCCTTTGCCTGCTAATCCAACCACTTTGTAAGGTCCTTCCCAATTGGGCCCTAACTTGCCATCTCCCGATACCATGGTGTTTCCCATCACTTTGCGCAGCACCTAATTGCCGATCTTGAATTGCCTTGGATGCATTATTTTGTTGTATTTCCTGGATAACTCTTGTTGGTATGAGGCAATGTGAACCAATACTCTTTCTCTTCTTTCTTCTGCAAGGTCGAGCTCCAATGCTATGGCTTCGCCATTTAAGTCTGGATCAAAATTTTCGCTTCGAATTATGGGGAGACCAACTTCTAGTGGGATTACTGCTTCCATACCGTAGGCTAAGGAGAATGGAGTTTCTCCTGTTGACCGTCGAGGTGTGGTACGGTAGGTCTATAAAACATGAGGAAGTTCCTCAGCCCACTTGCCTTTTACCTTCTCTAACCTTTTCTTCAGTCCATCCAAGACAACCTTGTTTGATGCTTCTGCTTGGCCATTTGCTTGAGGATATGCCGGTGTAGAATTGTAGAACTCTATCTTGTATTCTTCACAAAAGCCTCTAAAGATTCTGCCGTCGAATTGAGTACCGTTGTCTGATATTAGGGCTTTAGGTATGCCGAACCAAGTAATGATATTCTGCCAGACAAACTTTTTCACATCTTTTTCCTTGACTGATGCCAATGCTTCTACTTCTACCCACTTTGGGAAGTAGTCTGTTGCTGCGAGAAAGAACTTCCTGTTTCCGGATGCTGTTGGAAGTGGTCCTACTATCTCCAAGCCCCACATTGCGAAGGGCCATGGGCTGGTCAATGGTAGGAGCTCTCTGGCTAGCTGATGTATTTGGTGTGCGAACTTCTGACATTTCTCGCACTTCTTCACATACTTCTCCGAGTCTGCCTGCATGTATGGCCACCAGTATCCTTGCAAAATGGCTCTGTAAGCTAACGATCTTCTTCCTTGGTGGCTTCCGCACACACCCTCGTGTATCTCGAACAAGAATACTTGCACTTTGTTGGGATGAACACACTTTAGATATGGTCCTGAAAATGACTTTTTGTACAATGCCCTAGAATGGGAGAGCCAAAATCGCTGCGACTTTGCTCTAATTTTGTTGGCCTTTTTCTTTTCTTCCGGTAAGACGCCATCTTTTAAGAACAGTATGATGGGATCCATCCATGAGGGGCCTAGTTCGGCGCAACATACCTCTTCTGCTTCGGGGTCTTCAATGCTTGGTCTTGGTAAGTAGTCAATTAGCAACGGATGAGGGATGGATGTATCTGCCATTGAAGCAAAGCCTGCTAGTTCGTCTGCTCTGCTGTTTTCCTCCTTGCCAATCTGTTCTATCCTTACTACTTCAAATTTCTTAATCTCTTTTCTGACTAAGTCTTGGTACTTAGCCATCCTATCATCCTTTGCTTCGTAGTCGCCTGAAATTTGGTTTACCACCAGTTGTGAGTCGCTGTAAACCATTAGCTCGGTGGCCTTCATGTAGAATGCTGATTTGAGACCTGTAAGAAGCGCTTCATACTCCGCTTCGTTGTTTGATGCTGGGAAGCCAAGGTTGACTGCTTGCTCCACAACTAGGCCGTCTGGTGAGATGAGGACTATGCCAAGTCCTGCGCCATGCCGGTTGGATGCTCCATCTACGAAGAGCTTCCACATCTCTCCAACGAACAACTTCCAGCAAGTGGAGGGGTCAGATGATGCCGTGGGGTCAAGAATGTTGCTGGTGTTTTCTTCAAGGTCCATGCTTGCTGTCTGCCCCTTGCTATCTGATTGTACCAAGTCTTTATTTGTTGGTGAGTCGTGGCTTGGTGTAGCATGGTTCGCTTTTTCCTTACTTGCTTTACCCTAGTCTGCCTTGGGGTTTGACTGAGTATCCTGCACCAGGGGTTGCGCTATTCTGGCATCAATTTCTATCCTTAGTTCGGTTGTGTCAGTCAGGTCGACTGGGCAGATATGATGACTTCCTGGGGTAAATTCGGCTACAAAGTCTGCCAAAGCTTGGGCCTTTATCGCGGTCCTGGGTTGGAACTTGATGTCGAATTGTCCCAACTCTACTGCCCACTTCAAGATTCGCCCAGAAAAGTTCGCCCTCTCAAACAAAGCTTTTAATGGAAAAGCTGTGAGGACGACTATGGTGTGGGCATGAAAGTAGTGTGACAACTTCTTTGAAGCCATCATCAAGGCCAAGGCCAGTTTTTCCAGTGGCAAGTACCTTGTTTCGGCGCCTAGCAATGTCTTGCTGACATAAAAGATGGGCAGATGTTGGATTCCTTCCGCACGGACCAACACTGCGCTAATTGCGTGCTGAGACACTACTAGGTACAGGAAGAGTTCTTCTTCAGGTATTGGGGTGACAAGCAGTGGTGGAGAAGACATGTATTCTTTCAAGTTTTCCAGAGCGCGGTCGTATTCTTCGTCCCACTCGAACTTGGCTTTTAATGCTTGAAAAAATGGTCGTAGTCTGTCCGACGACCGGCTAATGAATCGGTTGAATGCAGCTGCCATGCCGGTGAGATGCTGCACTTCTTTTACTGAGTTAGGCCTCTCCAGATCCTGAATAGCTTTGATCTGGGAAGGGTCTGCCTCTATACCCCGGTTGGTCACTAGGAAGCCCAGGAATTTGCCAGATCCTACACTGAACGCGCACTTAGATGCATTAAGGCGCAACTTGTGCTTCTTTAGAATCTGGAACATCTCACTTAGGTCCCTTAGATGGTCATTCTCATCCTTGCTCTTGACCACCATGTCGTCGATGTAAGCCTCCATTGTTCTGCCTAACAACGGCTCAAACATCTTGGTGACCATTCTCTGGAATGTTGCCCCGGCATTCTTTAGGCCAAAGAGCATGACCTTGTAGTAATACAGTCCTCTTGGAGTTGTGAAGGATGTGACCACCTGGTCTGGTTGTACATGGCGATCTAATGGTAGCCTCTGTACGTATCAAGAAAGCTAAGTCGGTTGTGTCCCGCCGTTAGGTCCACCAGTTGATCTATCCGTGGTAGGGAGAAGCTGTCCTTTGGGCATGCTTTGTTGACTGTCTTGTAGTCGACGCAAACACGCCATTTGCCATTCTTCTTTGGCACCACAACTGTGTTGGAAATCCATCTGGGGTAGTGCACCTCTCTGATAGCTCCTGTCTCTAGCAGATTTCCCACTTCTTCTGCCACAATCTCGGCGTGGCGGAGTGCCAATCTGCGAGTGCGCTGAATGATTGGTTTGGCGGATGGGTGGACATTGAGTTGGTGACAGATGAAATTTGGATCAATGCCTGGCATGTCGTAGGGTGTCCAGGCGAACACTTCGATGTTAGAGGTCAAGAATTCCAAGACCTCTAATCTCTCAGTGCTGGACAACGACGAACCGAACAAAAAGAACTTATCCGGGTTCTTTTCATCTATTCTTACCTCTACCAAGTCTTCCACCGCTTTTTGGTCAGCTGCTTTGCCGACATCTGGAAACAGTTCATTGCTCTCAGGTTTTTCTACCGAATGAACATATCCCTTGGCAGCGCGGCTGCCATTAACCGTGACAAAGCATTGCTTGGACATAATTTGGTCTCCAAAGACCTCTTCAATTACCCCGGCTTGGTTGGGGAATCGCATTACTTGATGGTAGGATGAAGCTACCGCTCGCATGGCATGCAGCCATGTTCTTCCCAAGATTATGTTGTAAGTGAAAGGGACTTTTAACACCTAGAATTCCACTTGTTTTGTTACGCTTCCCGCTCTGACTGGGAGGATTATTTTGCCGACTGGCCATTCTGGCATTGAGTTGAATCCAATCAGGAGAGATACGGCAGGTGCCAAGTCTTTGTCTTGTAGTTTCAATTGTTTGAATGTTTCGTAATACATTATCTCTCATGAACTACCCTGGTCGATCAAAATCCGCTTGACGTCAAAATCCTTGACTCGGAGAGTGACAACCAGGGCATCATTGTGGGGACAATATATCCTCGTCAAGTTTTTATCTGAAAAAGACATGATGTTCGTGGCCTCTGTCTTCCCCTTTTTGATGGTAGGTTGTGCACTTAGTACCTCCCTTAAGTGCTCAGCCTTTTTGATCATGCCCCTGAGCTCACATACGTGCTCAGTTTCGCATACCCCATGTATCACATTTATCACGCCTTGAGATGGGGCGTCGATTGGCATTCCGTTCGGGTGGTTGTCATTCTGGGGGACTGGCTGCGCCCCTCCTTCAATGTATTTGTCCAGGTGACCGGCTGCCACCAATTTCTCTAGATGTTGTCTCAATGGTGTACAATTTTCAGTGCGGTGCCCCTTTTCTTTATGGAAGGTGTACCGTGATCTTTCGTCGTAGTCCTTCTGAGCCTCTCCTAGCTTAGCAGGCCATCTGACAAAAGGTTCATCGCGTATCTCGCTTAGAATTCAGTAGATTGGTTTTTTGAATACCGTGGTAATGGCAGTGCGAACTCTCAACCATCTTTTATCCTGGCACTACAACAAATTTGGGATTTAAAGACGAAACAAATTTGTTCCAAAATGTATATATTTCGTCACCCAAACTAATTACGACGAAAATTTTTCGTCACCCGTTTTGTCGCCAAAGCCTCGTCGCTAAAGGGTCTTAGAGACGAAAAACCAATTTCGTCATTGAAAATGATAAATTTGTGACGAATTTTTTTGTCTCCAATACGCTCTGTTGAGAACATACTTGTAAGTAATTAGCGACAAAATATTTTGTCATTAAAGGAAGAAATTAGAGACAAAAGTATTTTGTCATAAATATAAGAAATAGAGACGAAATAATTTTGTCACGTTTAATATAAACGAAGACGAAATTTTTTTGTCAAAAAAACTATCAATAGAGACAAAAACAAATTCATCATTAAAAATGATAAATTTGTGACAAATTTTTTTGTCTCTAATACACTCTGTTGGGAACATACTTGTAAGTAATTAGTGACAAAATATTTTGTCATTAAAGAAAGAAATTAGAGACAAAAGTATTTTGTCATAAATATAAGAAATAGAGACGAAATAATTTTGTCACGTTTAATATAAACAAAGACGAAAATTTTTTGTCAAAGAAACTGTCAATAGAGATAAAAACTAATTCATCAATAAAAATGATAAATTTGTGACGAATTTTTTTGTCTCCAATACACTCAGTTGAAAACATACTTGTAAGTAATTAGCGACAAAATATTTTGTCATTAAAAGAAAAAATTAGTGACAAAAGTATTTTATCATAAATATAATAAATAGAGACGAAATAAATATAATAAATTGAGAGTAATAGTGACAAAATATGATAATATTTTTTGTCATGACAAATTCATTTAGCGATGAAATAAAGAATTCATGACAAAATTAATCATCCACCTAAGCTAAATAAGAGACAAAAAAACCTCCTTTAAGGATGAAAAATTTTGTCAATAATTCCATAATATTTTTTCCACATTATATACCTATTTTATCAAAATCTAAATTCTAGTTCAACAAATATAACCATGTTCATGTTAAAACCTGTTGAATATAACAATTCTATCACAACACCTAACATGTTATCAACACATTTACGAATTAACAAAATAAAAATATCCATTCATCATTACAAATAATTTCATCCCAATACAATAAAATAATGAAATATCTACAAAATATCCAAAAGTTATAACTTGTTCAATTCCACTAAACATCCAACAATAACTAATGCAACTCTACAAAGTATGTGTATCCTTATCAAACAAAAATGAACATTCAAGTAAATTATATCATTGTTGCATGTCAAAAATGCCACCCCAATCCAATCTGCAAAAAAATAAATTAAAAGCTTTAGTAATTAATCAATTATACAAAAGATTAAAAACGTTAGTAACTCATCAATTTATAATTAGATCAATTATACAATTTATCCCTCTAATAGACTTTTTTCAAGATTATGAGAACAAAAAATTAATTTTAAGACTAATTCACAAAAATTAATTTTAAGACTAATTCACAAATAATTCACAATTAATTTCCAGAGAGGGTGTATTTGTGACTCGAATCAGCACCATTAGGGATGCTACCAGGAAGCCTTACCAGGGCCAACTGCCCTTTACAACCAAAATTTATTAGTAAATCATTCCTGGCATAATAGTCTAGACTGATGCATTCATTCTGCAACATATATAAGCATAAGCAGGAAGATTTTTTTACATGTACAAGTAACTACTACTAAGCGAGACCACCTGACATTTAATTATCTCCATGCAATCAAAAACGGTACTTTCATCTATTATATAGTGACTCAGGTTTACTTATAAATATGCTGGAAGCTGATTGAATTCTCCATAAAAACATGGCCTCAATATCTATAAAGGATCCCTAATATGATGGAACTAGTTTATTAAACACAATATTAAGGACAATACAGCCAAAATAGCTAACCGGTAGTAGACTTCTAACAGGATTCTTAGTTCTTATCAATACTCCAATTATTTGGGCCAACATCTCTAGAATTTTCAACATTTATGTTTGACAATACTCTCCACATCCTATTCATTTTCTTTTATTAAATCTAGAGCATCAATATTAAGATGTGGTAAGGTGTCAACACCATGCAGAAATCTACACTAGAAAAAGGACAGTTCAACATTATATCATCATAAAAACAGTAATAATAACTTTATAAATGAAACCTGAATCACAATTGATTAAAAAGCAACACATTCCAACCGAAGCGAGGAAAATGGTCGAGCGACGATAGACCGATGTTTGCGAGGGAGAGATGTTGAAGGTTCTGGAATTTCTCGCAGCGGGATGGAGGAGGAAGACGACTATATTAGAGAGAGAGAGAGAGAGAGAGAGAGAGAGAGCACTATATTAACAAACAGGAACGTATTAAGACCTTGCAATAGGAGGCCCACATTAGAAAAAAGAAATGATAAACCAAACCCTAATCCCAACCCCAAACACAGATTGAGATGTTGATAAATTCTGTATCTATCCCGTTAAAACCCTAATTTTTAGATTCCGCTAGAAGAGAAGAAACCTGAAGAATGCTCTGTTTTTCTCTCTCTCTCTACATGTAGAGTTGTGCGCGTCTGGATGAGCCCAAAGGCGAGACGACTCGTGATTGCGCGTTTGGGTTCGCCTTGGGGTTTTGACGATTTGTGAAATTCACTCTTGGGATTGATTGGTGGCCGTCAGATTGAGACGGCACGGATCGGTGACGTGGTGAGGAATGGACGGTGGATATTTGATATTGGTGTGTTTGTTTTAGAGAAGAAAAGAGATATGAAGAACTCGAAATTTTTTTTGTATTTTTTTTTTTTTGTATCTCTTCCCTCCAAAAATTCCCCCGGCTATACCATATTATTTTTTCGTATTCTTTTTTATTTTATTTTATTTTATTTTATTGTTTTTTTGTTTATTTATTATTATTTTTTGTTTTTATTATCTTCTATTTTGTTTTTGTTTGATTATTATTATTATTTTTTATCAAATATTTATCAATTTATATAAAACACATCTAAAACAAATGTACACACAAATATATAAATATATATATTACACATAACGTTTATATGACACAAGAACCAAAGTACCAGGACAACTGCTACAATTTGCCCTCATCTAAATTAAAGGGATTTAAAAAGTCAAAAAAAAAAGAAAAAAAAATTATAATATTAAAAAATGTTCACTAAAAAAATATAGATTAAAAATTTAAAATTAATTATTGAAAACTCCATCCTAAACAAGGTAATATTTTTTTTATTAATTTTGAAAATTAAAAAATTATTATTAATTTTTCCTCTATTTTTTTCTCACAAAAAAAAAAAGCTACATTAATTATCTTTTTTTTTTTTTTTTTTTTTTTGTGGAGAGGGCTTTTGACCTGCGATTTTTCTAAAATGGGTGTTCTAGATGGAAATGGTAGAATTGGTTCAGACAATGAGAAAAAGGGGGGAAGGCAGAGGGAAAAAAGGGGGGGGGGAATTAAGATTGGCGGGCGGTTCGGTGAGTAAGTGAAAAAGGGGGGGAAATTAGTTTTATTTTTATTTGAATGAATTTTTTTTTTATTTGATAGAAGAATGAGTAATATTTTAATGAAAAATATTTTTCGTTAAAATAAAGTTAATTTTTTATGGTCGATGAAAAAAAAAATTGTGGCCCATTTTTTTTTTGTTACTAAAAATCAAGAGCTAATTTTTGTGGTAGAGGAGAGGGAACGGCAGTAGTGGTGAAGGTGGTAGATAAGGGGTGAGGTGGTGGTGGTGGTGGTGGTGGTGGTGGTGGTGGTGGTGGTGATGGCGAAGGAGATTAGTGGTGAAGTTGTGGTAATGGTAGAGGAGATGGAGTGGCGGTGGTGAAGGAAAAGTAATAGTAGTAGTAGTCGTAGTAGTAGTAGTAGTAATAGTAGTAGCAGTGGTGGTAGTGGTAGTGGTAGCAATGGTGGTAGCAATGGTGGTCGTAGAGATGGAGTGGCAACAATGGTAATAATGGTGGTAGTGGAATGACATTTGCAGTAGTGGTGAAGGTGGTAAAGGAGATGGGTGGTGAGAGAGAGATGAGTGAGAGACAGATAGAGAAGAGAGATAGAGAAAGAGACAGAGTGATGAGCGAGAGAGAGAGAGAGAAAGAGAGACAAAATGGTCGCTAAAAGTGCATTTTCTTGTAGTGGAGAGCTCGGTAAATAGAGAAGAGGGGAGAGAGAGAGTGAGCAAGATGAACACAATGGGGGAGAGAGACAGACATACACAGAGAGAAAGAGAGACAAAAAGAGAAAGAGATAGAGAGTGAAAGACAGAAAAAGAGACAGAGAGAGAAGAGAGATGAACGAGAGACATAGATAGAGAGATAGAGAGAAGAGAGATGAGCGAGAGAGACAGAGAGACAAGAGATATGAGAGATGAGAGATGAGAGATGAACAAGAGACACAGATAGAGAGATAGAGAGATGAGCGAGAGAGACAGAGAGAGAAGAGATATGAGAGATAGAGAGATGAGAGATGAGCGAGAGAGATAGAAAGAGAGGGATATTTATACCTCAAATTGTTTTTAGGGAGAGTTGAACATGCTCTAGAAAATGGAAATGGTGAAGGCCCTGGTGGGTGAGACATTATGGAATAAAATTACTTTAGTCAAAGAGAAAACAAAGACAGAGAGAGTCACAGAGTGAGAGAGACAGATATTAGGGGAAAAGAGGTAGAGAGAGGGACAGAGATAAGGCAAAATAGAGAGGACATACTAGGAAGAGAGGTAGAGAGGACATATTAGAGAAATGAACGATTGAGTGAAAAGAGAGATAAGTGAGAGACAGAGAGAAAGAAAAAAAAACGAGAGATAGACACACAGAGAGAGAGAGAGAGAGAGACAACAAAAAGAAATGAACAAGAGATAGAGAAAGAGACATAGAGAGAGAAAGAGAGAGAGAAGAGTGATAAGTGAAAGAGAAACAGAGAGAGAGACACACAGAAAGAGAAAAGATAGAGACATAGACAGAGAGAAACAAGAGATGAGTAAGAGATAGACAAAGAGAGAGAGAAAGAGAACGAAAAGAGATGATCGAAAGAAAGACATAGAAAAAGAGAAAGATAGAGAGAGAGAAAAAAGATGAGTAGGAAAGACAGAGATAGAGAGAAGAGAGATGAATGAGAGAGATAGAAAAAGAAAAAAGATGAGAGAGATAGAGAGAAGAGAGATGAATGAGAGAGATAGAAAAAGAAAAAAGATGAGAGAGATAGAGAGAAGAGAGATGAGCGAGAGACAAAGAGACAAAGACAGAGACAAAGACAGACAGATAGAGAAGAGTGATGAGTGAGAGAGAGAAAAAGAAGAGAGAGACAAAGAGAGAGAGATAGAGAGTGAGAGTCAGAAAAAGAGACAGAGAGAGAGAAGAGATGAACGAGATAGACAGAGAGAGAGATAGAGAGAAGAGAGATGAGCGAGAGAGACATAGAGAGAAGAGAGATGAACGAGAGAGATAGAGAGAGAGATAGAAATAAGAGAGATGAGCAATAGAGACAGAGAGAAAAGAGAGATGAGAGAGAGCGAGAGAAGAGAGATGAACGAAAGAGACAAAGAGAGAAAAGAGATGAGAGAAGAGATAGATGAGTGAGAGACACACACAGAGAGAGAGAGAGACAGATAGACAGACAGACAGACAGATAACAGTGATGAGTAAGAGAGAGAAAGAGAAATGAAAAAATAGGTGAAAAGAGATAGACAAAGAGAGAGAGAGAGAAAAAAAGAACGAAAAGAGATAAATGAGAGAGATACAGGGAGAGATGAGCGAGAGAGATCAAGAGAAGAGAGACAGAGAGAGACGAGAGAAGTTGAAAATTAAATAGGTATGAGAGAAGTTGAAAATGGTGTGTATGGGAGAAGTCAAAAAGACTTGAGAGAAGTTAATAAGTGCTGAGTTTTTTTTTTTAAATCAAAAAATTAGGAAATTAGAATTGAGGTATTGGAGCTCTCACAAGGCTTGTGAGTTAGAAACTCTCTTTTCCTTATATAATATAGATAGATAGATAGATATAGATATATATATATAGATAGATAGATAGATAGATAGATATAGATATAGATATAGATATAGATAGATAGATAGATATAGATATGGCACATACCATTTATATGATACAAGGACCAAAGTATCGGGACAATTGCTGCAATTTTCCCTCATCTAAATTAAGGTAAGAGTGTCTCTTAGTTTCTGACGGCATTTTAATAAAGAGAAATAATTAGTGATAAAATATTTTCGTCTCAAACTCATATGTTCGTTGCCTAATCAACAAAAATACAAAAACAACATTGTGTGGGGATGGAGAATTTATTGGTGATGAAATATTTTCGTCTCCTTCAACTTAACCTTATGAGACGAAAATATATTCGTCGCACAATCAATCAAAATGCAACACAACACATGGAGAATTTATTAGTGACGAAATATTTTCGTCTCCCAAAACATATCCTTCCGAGACAAAAATATATTTGTCGCCTAATTAACAGAAAGATAAAACGAGCATGAAGGGTTTATTGGTGACAAAATATTTTCGTCTCCCATAACTTATCATTCCCAGACAAAAAATATATTTGTCACCAAATAAATAAGAAAATGAAACGACATCGTCTAATAAGTTTGGAATTTATTGGTGACGAATTCCTTTTGTCGCAAAAAACTTTAAATTTTGTGACAAAAATGTTCGTCTCCAATGAGCTAAAATAATTGGCGCCAACAAGAAAAAAAATTGGCGCCTCTTTTTTCCTGACGAATTTATTTTTTCGTCTCCTATAGTTTTGAGAACAATTAAAAGAAACGACAAAAGTAATATTTGGTCATGTTTGGGTTACGTTCTAAAATGAAAATAAATTTTATCACCAAATTTTAAAAATTAATTATTGAAAACTCCATACTAAACAAGGTAATGTTTTCTATTAATTTTGAAATTACAAATTTTTTCTTATTTGTTTCTTTGTATTTTTTCTCGCAAAAAAAAAAAAATAGCTACATTAATTATCTTTTTCTTTTTCTTTTTTTGTGGAGAGAGGCTTTGACCTTCGATTTTTCTGAAATGAGTGTTCTAGACGGAAATGATAGAATTGGTTCAGACAATGAGAAAAAGTGCTTGCGTGCAAGAGGGGCCTTCACTGTGAGAAAGAATAGTGGGTTTGCATAGGGTACCTTCTTGGATAATAGCTTCAATGCTAGCATGCACGAAGGGCTTAAGTGTGAGACAGAAGAGAGGGGCTTTAGCGCGAAATAGAAGAAATAGTTTACAGAGTGTCTTCTTGAGTCACGACTTCAATACTTGTGAGAGAGGGGTAAACTCAAGTGCGAGAGAGAAATGAGGGTTTGTAGAAAATGTTTTCTTGGGTCACGACTTCAAGGTCCGTGTACATGAAAATGAGTGATAAGTGTCAGAATGTATCTCTTGGGGTCACAGTTTCACAGCATTTTAATAAAGAGAAATGATTAGTGATAAAATATTTTTGTATCCTTCAATACCAGAACAAAGAATTTATTATTGGTGAAGAAATATTTTTGTCTTCCATTACTTAACCTTATGAGACGAAAAATATATTCGTCACGCAATCAATTAGAATTTATTAGTGACGAAATATTTTCGTCTCCCACAACTTATTCTTCTGAAACAAAAATATATTTGTCGTCTATTTAATAGAAAGATGAAATGACATTGTCTACATGATGGAATGTTTATTGGTGACGAAATATTTTCGTCTTCCATAACTTATCCTTCCTAGACAAAAATATATTTGTCGCCTAATAAATGGAAATGTGCAACGACATCATTTAATAGGTATGGAATTTATTGGCGACGAATTAGGTTCGTCACAAAAAAAAATATTTTGTGACAAAAATGTTCGTCTCTAATGAGCTAAAATAATTTGCACCAATGCAAATGAAATTGGCGCCTCATTTTTGCACACGAAATTTTGTTTTCGTCTTCTATACTTTTGAGAAAAATTAAAACAAGCGACAAAATTAATATTTCGTCATCTTTGGATTAAATTTGAAGACAAAAAAAAATTTATCACTAAATTTTGTCACAATAGCCTAGATTTCTTGTATTTTTTTTATTGATTTTAAGCATTTGGTGACGAAATTTGGTTTTCCTCTCTAAAAATAATACATTTGGAGACGAAATTATTTCCTCTCTAAAATTTTTTACAATGGTGACGACAAATTTCGTCTCCAAAATGGCGCCAAATCTTCCACCAAATTTTCCAAGGGCGGGAAATTGTTTTGTGACGAAAAATAAAATTTAGAGACGAATAAAATTTTCGTCACCTATTGTTTTATTTGATTTTAAGCATTTGGTGACGAAATTTGGTTTTCCTCTCTGAAAATAATACATTTGGAGACGAAATTATTTCCTCTCTAAATTTTTTTACAATGGTGACGACAAATTTCGTCTCCAAAATGGCGCCAAATCTTCCACCAAATTTTCCAAGGGCGGGAAATTGTTTTGTGACGAAAAATAAAATTTAGAGACGAATAAAATTTTCGTCACCTATTGTTTTATTTGATTTTAAGCATTTGGTGACGAAATTTGGTTTTCCTCTCTGAAAATAATACATTTGGAGACGAAATTATTTCCTCTCTAAATTTTTTTACAATGGTGACGACAAACTTCGTCTCCAAAATGGCGCCAAATCTTCCACCAAATTTTCTAAGGGCGGGAAATTGTTTTGTGACGAAAAATAAAATTTAGAGACGAATAAAATTTTCGAACCTATTGTTTTATTTGATTTTAAGCATTTGGTGACGAAATTTGGTTTTCCTCTCTGAAAATAATACATTTGGAGACGAAATTATTTCCTCTCTAAATTTTTTTACAATGGTGACGACAAATTTCGTCTCCAAAATGGCGCCAAATCTTCCACCAAATTTTCCAAGGGCGGGAAATTGTTTTGTGACGAAAAAAAAAATTTAGAGACGAATAAAATTTTCGTCACCTATTGTTTTATTTGATTTTAAGCATTTTGTGACGAAATTTGGTTTTCGTCTCTGAAAATAATATAATTGGAGGCGAAATCTTATTTTCATCACTAAAACATGCATATTTGGAGACTAAATATTTTTTCGTCACGCGTTTTCGTCACCATAGACCTTTTTTGTTGTAGTGTGGTCTTCTCCGTTGTCCCGCTTGCCTCGTCCGTTTTTGTTCGGACGTTCTACCGCGTTGACCTTTGCCGCGGTCTTTTTATCTGGTACTGCGGTCGTGCTAGACTTTGCTTTAGCACGGGCGCCATCCTCTTCCACCCTAATGTGCTGGTGCACTCTTTCCATTAAGGTTTCCATCGTTAGAGGTGGCGTCATAGTGATTGAGTCCCTTAGTCTGTTCCCAACTGGAAGGCCCCTTTTGTATTGTGCGATGGCGAGATTGGTAGGACAGTCCCCAATCTGGTTGAAGGTCTCCCAGTAGCGACTATTGTAGGATCTAAGTGTCCTCTTGTCGCCCATGTCAATGGAAAGAAACTGGTCGATCTCCACTAGCATTTTGGTGTTCGTTCTGAACCTTGTTACGAACGCCTCTGCCAATTGCGCCCAGTAGGCTATGTTGCCTTCTGGAAGTTTTTTGAACCAAGTCAAGCCTAGGTCGCCAAGGCTTGATGGGAAGAGAATGCACATCAAAGCCTCGTTTCGCCGATATACCGCCATAACCTGGTGGAAGTGGCTCAGGTACATATAGGGATCTGTCTTTCCCTTGTACGTGGTGAATTTGGGCTAGAGGAAGGCTGAAGGTAGGGGCGCATTTTCGATTGCCGGAACAAATGGCGAGGTCTGCAGCCTTGCTAATGCTTTGTCCGTTGGTTCGTAGGTAGGGCGCGGTAATGGCATTCCAAGCTCGACGCTTCCATACGTCCGAGGAGCCAACCGCTGAAGGGCAGATACCCTGCGAGGGTCGCGCGCCCTATTATCCTCCTTCCATCGTGCCCTTTCTTCCAGCACGGTCCGTAAGTTGGATGATCTTGGCAACTCCGTTTGCCTGGATGATGTCTGGTGCGTGCGCGAGGGCCGATAGGTGCTTCCCTCAGTATACGACCTCTTAGTCCTCGTTCTCTCAGACCTGGAGCAATGAGTCCTGGAGGTTCTGGATTGAGTATCGCCTGTCCTGAGGCTTCTACTCTCTGTTTGTGACGGCGTGGTATGCCTACTGTGATCTTCTGAGTGGCGAGAGGGCGTGTTGTCTTTACGCCCCTCTCCTGTCGCCACCCCTTTTCCCTTGATCTGGCGTTTCATAGCCTCCATATCCGCCGCCATCTTCCTTATTAATTCATCCTGTTCTTTCACGCGATCTTCCAGAGTTTGAGGGTTGATCCTCCGCCTTTGTCTGTCAGGACTTTGTGAACGAGAGTGACGGGGGCTGTTATTCCGCCTCCCCCTAGCATCCCTCCTGGGGTTATGTCGTTGGGGCTCTAAGTCCGCCATGGGAAGGACATGAGGCAAACCTTCGCGCCTCCCACCTCCTTCTGGGGTTTGTCCATCAATGGCGGACTGTGGCAAATCTTCATTTTGCGCCATTACTTTTTATTAGCAAGGAAAACTTAATCAAGAGGTTTTGTTCTAGTCTGATCTTCCCACAGACGGCACCAATTGTACGGGAAAGAAATAAACCTTCTCGTATAATCCTGTTGATTAAGATTACGCTCCTCCGTACGACGTCGCTTGACTCCCTGAAAACACAAAACGTGAGCTAGCCGACGGGTGTGTGCCGGATACCTCTCCGATGCCTAAGTCAGCAAAAATAGACAAATAGACAAAAAGCTCTGTGTATTCGGGTATCAAAGTTGTGTTACCTCTCCATAGATGATGTTGTGAGCTTTTATAGGTTTCGCGTGGCACAATCCAAGTGGGACTCTTACTCTTCCATGTAGAGTCCTCATAGGAATCACATTCCTGAAAGATAATGCTTATCCTTCAACACCCCCCCCACTGCTTAAACCAAGTGAGATGGTTTTACCATGGTCGGACTCCAATATGACCGAGGTAAGCATGGCTATGCTAAGCCGCAGACTAGACCGAGATAACTTTAGCTCGGCTCTTCCATTCACTGCTCTTACCTCGGTTCTCCTAGTGCTAACCATGGTATGTCTTGACCGGGATAACCAATAACGTGGTCTCGATCGGGATAACTTTGTATGTGACGACCGAGCTTGCCGTAAGCTCTTTGGGACCGGAGTAACTTCAAGCCTCTTTGGACCGGTCTAATCTTAAGACCTTCCGAGACCGGACTAACTTTAAGACCTTTTTACTCAGCCCTTCGTATCATGGGCCATAATGACCCATTGCCCAGCTCGGCCCGATTTTCACATAAATTACCCTCTCATATGGTATATATTCCTAGATATATTAGGTATTGATTTCCTAAATATATCTATATTTCCATAGTTAGGTTTCTTATAGGATACTCTTTCTTAGCCTATATATACACGTCCTCTATTGTATAAGATTAATTGACTGAATATAATACATATTATTTCCCATCTCTTTTTCTCTACTATTGTAACATGTTTAAGAGCTACAAATCTTTTCTATCAATTTTTACAAAATCAACAATTCCAATCCAGTGAATATTAATTTTATCCATGGATAACTTAAGACTTGGCCAACCATAATCCCAGTGTAAGGATTCTGCTAAAAATGGCATACAAAGTATTTCTTCATATTCATCTTGTTTGTTGGCAATTTGTTTAATCTTTTCTCTTTCTTTCATCATTTTTTCATCATTGTAGATGATGTTAAGTTCATTTTCTAAAAACCCAACATAATCAGTAAGAACACTAGTTCTACGCGCATTTTTTCGTTTATTGTTGCACAAAGCAGACCAAAATTCTCTAAAAAGTTTGCTACTTTCTAGTAGTCTATGATTATAAAACGGTTTTTCGATTATAGCAGGGAGTTCTACTATATCTATGTCTTCAAGTTCAGCGAGTTCAGAGGTTACCTTACCCTTTCACTCCTTTAATGATTCTCCTTTTAAGAATCTCTTTGAATTTTTTGGTTTAAAATTTAGATTTTTTCTTTTTGGTGTTACGATTTCAACCGTACGTACTTTGTTAGTTAAAGCATTTTTTGAATCCTTCCACGAACAGTTTTCAGCTTTATGACTTAGTTTGTTGTAGTTTCAGCAAAATACTATGGGTCTTTCCCTTTGTTAGCTGAAGTTATGATTTCTTGCACCATAAAACTCATAAAACTTAATTCCCAAGTTAGAGAATCTGCAATGGAATTTTTCTCATAAGAAATATATTCAACATCAAAACTAAAATAATGAAACAATTGATGTTATCTGTGTAGTTGTAGGATGCCTTTTTGGGGTTACCGAGCATGTCCAACAGTTCGAACTCCTGATCTCCTGATTTAGTTTCACGAGTGCAATATGAAGCATGAATGAGAGTCCAGATTTGACAATTTGTTCAACAAATCCATTTTATTGTAAAATCTTTACCCAAAAATGGACTATATCACCATATTTTAAAGTTGCCACCTAATCTTTTTGGAAAAATTAGGAAACCCGTGACGAATGCCAAAGGCCACTAACCATCATAACCAAAGTGTCTCGGTTCGAGAATTTAGGTATGAGAAGGGAAGGTCATAAATTGAGCACCCCATTCACCCGATCAAAAGATCGGCTTCTACTAAATCATGATGTGATTTTTATAATCTTCATATATTTATATCCTGGTTGTAATAGTGCTAACATTACTATCCGATACAAATATAGATTGTATCACTCGTTTTGGTTTATGCTTTGAGTTTATGCATTTTTTTTTTTCAAAAAAAAAAAAAGAAGCATTTTTATAGAACTCGGAAGAAAAGAAAAAACTTAGCAGCACAAGACTCAACAACACTCCAGAACACAACCTCTATCTACCAGCATTTCACACAGATATTCCACTTAAGCATATAGCCGCATTGTCATGACCCAAACTCGTCCCTATAGGTTTAGCATCGTAACCAGCCAGTAGTCCTTGGATTACCGAAGGCCTCTGAACAAAATAATATATAAACAGGGGCTGCGGAAGCAAATATACTAAACATACATAGTCCATAGAGTTGTGCAGACATACATAGGACATAAAATTTTTGAAACCAACTTAGGGGTTGTTTGGGGTGTCCTAAATAAGTGCACTTTTTGTCTTTTTGGACTAAAAAATTGAGGAAAAAATATATGGATGTTTGGGTTAACTTTTTGACTTTTTATGGAAAAATGTGTATTAAAAAATTGTATAAATTAGTGTGTAGGGAAAAATTAAGATTGAGAGTTGTGCAGTCGTAATTTTTGACTTTTGGTGAATAGTGTTAACTTTTTAACTTTTTGAGTAACTTTTTTACTTTTTGACTTTTTATGGACTTGCCAAATTTGGCCTTATATTTATATGTAGATGTCACATCAAAATGCATTAGTCACACGTCACCGGAGCCACATATATAGAACTTCCAAAGCATGTTCAGATTAAACACAACCATCAGAAAGTATAAAAATCCTAAAGGCTCAAAACTTGGTCAGATCTCAAAAGGAGAAGCTCCATAGGAGGCACGATAGCTGGCTGACTCTAGAACTTGCCAGGCAACAACTTAGGCCTGGTCACGCGCCTGCTCGCCTACATACATAAAAATAAATAGTGAGCGGAAGCCCAGTGAATAATAACAACATAAAGGGTTTTAATGAATGATGTCCATCACAGAGTTAAAAATCAAAGCTTATATCAGAAACAGATTCTTATATATGTTCCTATTCACATTCATATTCATATTCAGACTTCGCATAAGATCATACGCGGTACATCCATTAGCCATCATATTAACTTGGTCCTGAGACTCATATATATATATATAGTCGGTACCGATAACCATAAAGGTCCATATCTTGTGCGCAAGTAGCCATGGTATTGTTACCCCCAGGCGAAGGCCACGTGACTACAAGCCTCGGTATTGTTACCCTCGGGCAAGGGCCACGTGAATATAAGCCACAGTATTGTTACTCCTGGGCGAGGGCCACATGCATTTTGGCCACGGTATTGTTACCCCCGGGCGAGGGCCACATGAACTAAGGATACCACAGATACATTTCAAAAAAACGGACATTCATTCATGTTTCATAAAATAGCATTTCAGAGAATAGATCATATCATATCAGTTAGAAAATACTTATAATTAAACATAATTTTACAAAGTTATTACTCACAGTTAACAGATGGCTCCAAATAGACGAGTAGAGTAGGTAATTCACTTAACTCGTGGCGCGTGACCTACATAACATGATAGAGACATACATTGAAACACACGCTCAAATTGCACATAACACATTTTCTTGTCCTAAGTGTGTTTCTAAGCTTTATCCTCATTATAATGTCTTAATCATGGCCTACGAATGCCTAGGATGGAATGAGGATGTAAAAATGCACTTGAAAATATTTTTCAAAACTTGCTAAAAACAGGGTCGACGCTCGAGCGGACATGCAAAATGTGAGGGTCCGCTCGAGCGTAACTTCCTTCGCTCAAGCGGTCTGTAAACTTTGGCAAAAATGGTGGTTACTTGTTTTTCACGCTCGACGGACGCTCGATCCCTGCTCGAGCGTGAGACTCAGACCTTCGCTCGAGCGTGACTTTTGTCGCTCGAGCGTACTACAAAACATATGAACTTCTGGGTACATGTATTTCATGCTCGAGCGGGACTCAAGTCGCTCGGAAGTGCACGCACTCAGAGTGGTTGCTCGAGCGTGAACTCCTACGCTCAAGTGTAGATGCAAATTCTGGAATTTCCAAATTTGATCTCCAAGCTTCAAATTCGAACTAAACACTTCAAAGCTCAACATTTTGGGCCAAAAACTTGAGGAATCACATGTGAACTTGGAAAACATCATGAAGTAAGAATCATTACTCAAAATCAAGACCCAATTAACATGTAATTATGTAACAATTCAACTTAAAATGCAAAAACATGCTCTATATATGTCATGTATGTAATCACCTAAGTTCTTAGCCTCCAATACTTGATCAAATGAGGCTCAAGGGTGAGAAATGTTATGAATTCTTCAAACCATGCTAGATTTACAACATGCATGAGAGGAAAGTCTTTGAAAACATCTTCAAAATGTCTTAAATATGCATGCATGTATGGAATGACTTATGTTCCTTAAATTTTAACTCAATCCTTACATGAATTCATCTAATTCACTTGACTCCTTGTAAAATCTAATTCAATTACACATTTAAGAGTTTGATCTCTTATCTAGAGTTCACAATTCCCTTAGATTCTAGCTAGGCTCAACAATCTATCACCAATCCCTTCCAATTCTTAATCACTCTTAGCAATTCTCTCATTCCCTCCTTGAATTAAGCTCAAGCTTCTTCTTCTCCCTCTCTCACACGTTTGGAGCTTAAAGGTGAGGAAAATGAGGTGCAAAATTGAACCTGTGGGGTCATATATGGCTCATTTGGTGATAATTAATCAAAGTTAATCAAAGCAATCTAATTTAATCACTCCGAATCGAATTTCAATTGGACCCTCCATAATATTCTGAAAATTCCAAATAACACATATACCAAGTCAATTTCGTGATCGAATGTCGATAAGGCCTTCGATTCACAAAATGTAACAGAAATTTCAAACAGATACTCCTACAATGAACAGATAAAACACAAATAACGCAACACATATGCAATTAATTCAAAATCTAATCTTAATAACTTATTAGGCATATTAAATCATGGATTATCGTTAATCTTGCGTCGGGGTTGTTACACGCATGTTATGATTTTGTGTATAAATAACACGCGCATGCAAGATGCTAAACTTGAAAATGCTCACCTAGTACTCCTCGATGAAAAGCAAAAGAAATAACATGCTATATACATATGCATGATCTTATTTACAAATAACTAATGCGAGATACCTACAATATACAACTAAGAATTCAGTTACTACCACATGGCATGTGTATCATTTCAAAACATGAGATAGCGCATAGAACTATTTTGAATTTGATAAAATCCACAAATGCAAATGAACCAAATCTATATATATGAAAAATAGATGCATAACATAGGTGTAGACGTCCCCGAACGCATCCCGGGGAGGGTGCGACCCCCCCCGGTTCCGGTTCGATATTGGGTCTACTACAGTTCGAAAGACTCGATTGTCACGGTTCTAAATCTTGAACCAAAGAGTCCAAATCCGGCAAATCATTTTGAAAACAGATTTTTTGAAAGAAGTGCCAAACATGGACTGCTTTGCCAGATACAGAGTCGCCACCTAAATATTTTATTTTTGGGAAATTTAGGAAACCCTGACTCGGTGCCAAAGGCCACGCGTCCGTCATCACCAAAGTTGCCTCGGCTCGGGAACTTGGGTACGATTGGGGAAGGTCACTTCGTGAGCACCCCCGCTCGCCCGGTCAAAGACCGGCCTCTACTAACCATGATATCTGATTTTGAAAACATTGTGTGTTCTTATTCCGGTTATTAGCCTAGGTTACTATGTGATGCGCACAGCATACAAGTATAGACTGAGTTGCCTGAATTGGAACAGAACATTTCATGTTTGTTTGTTTGAAAATGGTTTGATGGTGCTACCCGCAGGTAGGCTAAGACGTGGATTTGCCACCCTCGGGTGAGCTTAGAAAATATGATTTTGCCACTATCTAGTGGGCTTAAAACAAACATTTGATGAATTATTCCAATCCAAATAACCCAACCTTCACCCACAGGCATTCAGACAGTTATATCACATAAGCAATTAGCCTCATGGTAAGCATGCTATTCATGGCAACACTCACACGCATGCAAGGATGCTAAAGCATAAAAACTCACCGAGTACTCCAAGCCAAAACAGAAGCTAATTAGAAATCCATGCATGATCCTAATTATACTGAAATGCCTAATGCAACACATGCAAAAATGCAAACTATAGCAGGCTCGGCTATTCTAAACATGGCATATGAGGTGCAACAGCTATCAAGTATTCAACTTGGAATTGAAATACAAATGCAGTTTGTATGATGCGCCGAGCCCAGTGCATGCAAAACAGATGAATGATGCAAACCTGCTGTCATACTGTATGCTAATTGAAATATGCCCTAATCTAACCATCATAAACGGATAAATAAAAGGGAAGAAAGACGTGGGGTTGGAAGACATACATCACACTCACCCACACTTATTACAATTATGCCCTCGCGCAGAGGGTCCAAATAAATATACAGTCCCAAATGAAAGAATAATACAGTCCAAATATTACAGTCCGAATAATACAAATTCCTAATTAATTAACAAATTAACTAAGAAAACTGTAAACTGGCATGCAAGCCAAGGACTGCCTTGCTTCTGATGAACGATGTATGTTTGGGCTGCCTTGCGCGGAAATGCACTGGAATGCCCCAATTAGCCTCTGTTTCGCAATGTTTCTCGAAAAGCGCGCCAAGCTTCGGAAGACCGCTGATTCTTGATAAGCTGTAACAGAGAGCAGGAAAGGGGCATAGCAATGTATTTCACAGATATATGCATGCCTCGATCCTCGTGCCACCAATCACGCATATCGATGTATGATGGCCGAGGAGCCGAATTGCACAACTCAATATGGGATGAATGCATATGAATGCTACAATAAAACCTAACTCCATCATGGATAATCCGGAGTGTCGGTGACTGGGGAATTGAGACACGTTCCGTCACTCGGAGTACGGAATGCACCTCGTTTCCCGTGCCCAGGCTAACTCTTATCCCGAACACAATGCAATATGTATGATATGCGTGAAATGCAACTAATATGCGATCCTAACATACACAATGTCATGGAATGGCATACCCGCTATACGAGGTAATACATAACCGGGCATACACAATGCTACGGATGAAATAGCATACGCAATGCAATAATGGGCTTACACCAACATGAGAGAGCCTCAGCCACACTCACATAGGAAGCCATCAGATGAAAACAAGACACCTCGAAGTACGTGCCCGCGGGCACGCAAACAGAGAATGGACCCTCAGGCACCGAAATGCCACTCTAATGAGACATGGCAAAGACACGGAATATGACATGCAAACATGCAAAAATCAGTAGCAAAATGAGGGGGAAAACAGCCCCGAAATGAGGCGAAATGAAACCCGATGCAAGGAATCTCTCCCGAAATGCAAAACTAGTCATCCGAAATGACTTGTAGCTATACAATACATGCATAATTTGAACAAGACATGAAAAAGTAGAAGCAAGGCAGCCCCCAAAACTCAGATTTTTACAGTACAAAACAAGGCCAAACAGCAATCACAAGTAGGGCAAAAATGGCATACAAAAATGGCTCCGCAAGGGAAGCAATGAAGCAAGTGATAGAGGCAAAGCCCAAACAGAAAAATATCCTTCTACAACACTGAAGAGGGACCAAAAATATGAACATTTACAGTTTATGACATGCCTCAAATCAGTATGCAAACATGCTAAAAATGCCATCCAAGAAATAGGCCAACAAGAGACTATAACATGAGGTATACAAAGCAATCACCAAACAGCCAAAGACCCTTAATAAGATATTCCAAGAAGGTTAAAATATGGCCATTTTCAGTTCTGATCATGGCCTAAAAACAAAGGCAAGGTAAGCTCACAAAGCATGCAAAAATGGGGGCTAAAGAGGGGTATAATGGTAAGTGCTACATAGAGGCCCCCAACAGTGTTGAGCCCTTCTACAATGTTGTAGAGGGGCTCAAAATAAGCCAACTCTCATTTATATCATGCTCAAAAACAGATCACAAATAGGCTAGAAATACTATGCAAAATAATGGCATACAAGAGGGTATTGAAGCAAGTACCAAATGGGGGGCTCAGCCCTTAAACAAACATGTGGAATAGCTCAAAATAATGACCCTTTCAGTTAGGGTCAGAGGCCAAAACAGTAAGCAAATAGGCTAGAAGAATGGTGCAAGAAAGTGCTACAAAAGAGGGCAAGATGGCTTACCCTTGGAGACCAATGCTTAGCTTCCTTTTGACTTGAGAAATGTTGCTTCCTAGCTGCTGGAAATCCTCTCAAGGTGTTGGAAGTGGAGTGGTGGTGGTGGTCCTTGGTAGTGATGAGGAAATGGTACCAAAACTTGAGGAAATGAGAGAGATGGAGTATGTATGAGCTCCAAACAATTTTCTAACCCTTGAGGGAGAGCTAGAGCTGCTGTGTGTATGCAAGGATGGAGGAAAAAAGTAGGGAAAGTGTGTAGGAATAAGGGATTAAGTTCCCTCCTTCTACAAAAGTCCCCCGAAATCAGATATTTTGGGGGAAACAGCTATACAGCTGTAAAGCACACATCCCAAGGATCATGGCCGGCCTGCTATTTTTGTTGCAGGTGGCCGGCCGGCCACCCCCTATGGCCGGCCGGCCAAGGGGCAAAATGGTCCAGAAGAATTTTTGGCCGGCCACCAGATATTGGTGTCCTCCCAGGTCTCCTCAACACAACCCTATGGTTCAAAATTAGCAACTCTAAAACATGAGAGAGAATATGCCACTTTTAGGAGGGGTTCAAAAGGTTCAAGTTGAGTTACTGCCCGGCCATGTGATATTAGGGTCCTCCCATGTGTGTACAACACACATATGTGGTTTGGGGTTGAAGAAAATGGCCCTAGGGTGGTCAACATTGGCTCGGAAGTAAGAAAAACGGGCGTCGGAGGGCGCCAGAGAAGCATAACTGGTTGTTGAGACAATTGCTGGCCTCCCACCCTTCAGTGACCTTCCCAGTGATAAAACAGAGGTACCTGCCAAAAATGAACAAAAACCGATGCAAAACGAATGATCGGGGGCCAAAATACGCAGTTCGGGGTCCCGAAAATAGGCCGTTAAGCACCGAAAGTGGCATTCGGCCACGAAGTGGGTCTCGCAGACCTCAGTGTCCCTCGAAAGGGAGTAAATGAGATGCATACCAAAAACCAGAGGAATCGGAGATGGTTAGACGGTCCCGAACCGAGGCACACGGCCTGACGGCTCCGAAAACCGGGAACCGGGCTCCGAAATGGGCAAAATGGCCTACGACCACGAAATGTAGCCCACGGCCACTGAGAGATGGTCTACGGGACCTCTCCCTCCCCTCAGGGAAAGAAACAGAGAAAACCGAGTCCGGTTCGCAAACCGAGGCAAGGTACAAAAGAGGGTTCGGGAGTCCGGAGGCAGGGCTCACGGCCGTGACTCTGAGACTTCTGAACGAGCACAATATGCAACATCACCAAGCGCTCAATCGGTGACGTCTGAGTCTTAAGGTCGGTCAAAAATGGGGTGTCTACAATAGGTATGATAAAACAAGCGTGATGCTTTGTAACAAACATGAAAAGTGTGTAAATAAAAGAGATAGAAAAATATGGCTTGAGAGTTATTACAATAATTCGAATGAATAAGAAAGAGAGGCGGGTGGAAGAGATTATTACAACAAATGAATGAATAAGATGTGAGGTGGGAAGAATTATTACAACAAATGAATTGATCCAACCAAATTATTACTGAATCTAATAAATCATACTAAGTAAATCAAGAATTGTACACAACAACTCTAGAAGTGGCCAAGAGAACACTCCTTAGAAACTACCTTATTCTGTTTGGATCTACATGGGAATCAACCTCACTAGGCTGGCAACAAAATAATTCCGCCAACCAAAGAGAGGTCCGGCCAGTCCAAACTTCCAGGATAAACATTGTTTTTTATGCAAAAAGGACAAAACAAAAACAAAGTATAGTTTCCAAGGGGTGCTCATCCCTTCTATCTCTCTCTCTTTTGCAGGGAACATCTAAGGAAGAGGTAGATAGGCCTTAACCCTTAACAACCATTGGAATAACTATATACAACAGATATTCTACTACAATTCATCAAATTAAATGAATTAAACAAGCAGAAATTTAAGCCTAAGAAATATATAGGAACCTATAATCATCTTTTTGTGAATAAGGGTAGGTTAGTACCCAAATTCATGCTATCAATTGGAGAGAGTAGATTAATGCCCATTATTTCTTAGTGGAAGCTTTGCTTTTAAAGTAAAAAGTTTACCAAAGGCTATTGAAGACTCCTCTTCTATTCATGGAACAATGGTGCTTCTACCCCTTTCTATGTTCACAAATGATGGAGAAAAGAGCTTTCAATATCTTTGACCTAAAACTTTTTACTTTACTTTACTTTACAAGAAAAATCAATGAATATGAAATACAAAGGCTTCCTCAACATCAAATCTCAAAGATCATCCCTCTAGCCCCCATGAAACAACCCTCTTTACTCATTTAGATTGAGCATGGGTTAAACCATATGGACCAACATGTTAGAATGATGAGATATGTGATAAGAAAGTATTTACTCTATATAATCAAACTTGTGAATGGATAGCTATTATCTACCTCCAACAACACCCATAAGGTTCCAATATAAAACGACAAGGGCTTGTATCTCTTGAAAGCAAGGGGGAAAAAAAAAACAAACAAAGCTATGGAAAAATAAGGAAAACTATCAACTCAATGGATGGGTGGCTACTTTCTACCCCCAACCACATCCATGAGGACTTATTATAAGATTACAACAAGTAACAATGAAATTCAAAATTAAGAACTGAAGAATAAGAGAGAGAAAATGATACAAAGTTCAAAAGTTCACCTCTTTTTAAAGAGGATGATCTTCTTGGTTCTTAAACTCTTTCTTGACACCCTCAGAGTCCTTTAGATGTAGCTTAGGATGTTCAAACCTTAGCAAGAAACTTAGAGAAAAGCTTTAATGGAGTTTGGATGGTTAAAGTTGGTACATGAAGGTTAAAGATGAAGTAAGGGAAAAGGGGCCTTAACTATCTCTCTAGGCCTTGGGTAATTCTTGTAACCTTATGAAATGAAGTTTTTGACCTCTAATTATAAAGTTTTAGATATAAATATCTGAGATATTTATGAAAATCTTGTAGGAAAAGTCGAAATTTCCAAAAATGCTCTATTTCATACAATTTAGCCGGCCATACCATTATATATCCGATCGACTATATTCCCATCCGACCATGAATTGTTGTCCGGCCAGCTGAAATATACATCGTTGGATAAATAATATAAAGTCGTGATTTGAAAGGAGAAACAAGTATTTTAGAGGATTTCACATATTTCATTCATTTACACTATATCTTTTGCTCGGTCTGTTTAAAAGAAGACAACACTTTGAGTTTGAAACGATGAGCCTCAGGACATTGTAAAAATATCTAGAACTACGCAACCAAACATATTTCGAAAATGGTTTTTAATCGGTCGAAAAAGCATTTTGGCCAAAACAGGTACTTGGTTGAGATTTAAAGCTCAACTCTCGGGTTTCCTGCTGAGGAACTCATATGATTAGCACATCTCGGTTTCATCATTGGGTGTTCAGAAAAGAGCACCTAAGTCTTAGAACCGGTCAAAATGGGGTGTCTACAATAGTCTGCTTTGACTTACATCTCTTAAATCTTTTTTCAAAAATTTTTTTACACACTTATTATCTGTTCGGATAATGAAATGTTTAGAGACTAGAAAATCTAAAAAGATTTTATACAGTTTTTTATAGCAAGAAATTCTTTTTTATTTATATGGTATCTTGTTTCAGCAGTTTTGAAACTATCACTCCAATATCCGTATATCTGTTCAGGTTTATTAGGAGGTATTGATTTTAATACTACTCCGCAATTATTCTTAAATGCATCTGCTTCTAAAATTAATTTATTTCTTTGATTAGGTAGACTTAACTTAGGAATATTTTTTTACTATTTTCTTTATATTAGATATGTTTTTAGTATTTTCTTCATTCCAACTCCAATTTCATTTTCTAAACTTTTTGCTTAATGGGTTTACTAATTCAGATAAGGTTAGAATAAATTTTCTAGCATAGTTAATTAGTTCCAAAAATCGTTGAAGTTGTTTGACATATTCTATTTCTTTAGGAAACTCTATGACTTTTTCAGAGATATGATCTTGAAGCACAACTTTTTTGTTGTCATTAATTACTAATCCCAAAAATTTTATGGAATTCTTTTCCCGTTCAATTTTCTTTTCAGATAGCACTAATTCATGATCTATGAATTCTGGAACTATTATTTTGAGATGATTTCTTTGTTCCTCTTTAGTTTTAGAAAAAACTAAAATATCATCTACATATACCATACAATATTCTCCACGTTTTTGAAAAATATTATCCGTTCTTCTTTGAAAGAGATGTGGAGCTTGTTTGAAGCCAAATGGTAAAACCAACTACTCATAAAGTCCTTGTGGAGCACTAAAAGCAGTCAGAGAAATAGAATTTTCTTCCATTTCAATTGTCAATAACCACTTTGAAATCATTTTATAAAAGAAATTGGCTAATTGAATTTTATTAATTAAAACGTCTTTGTTAGGTAATTTATAATAATCTTTTATGGTCTTTTTGTTTAAAGCTCTATAATTTGTTACCATATGAGTTTTTTCTCTTAATTTTTTTTGCATGATTCATTACCATAAATGCAGGACTAGAATTAGGACGTTTGGTCATATTAACCTTTGTTTTAGTAAGTCAATAATTTATTTTTTGAATTTCTTAATCATTTTAAGACTATGTCTAATGAGTTTTACACTGACTATATAGTTTGGATCCTCGAGCACTATTTTTGTCCAAGGCAAGTCTTTTTTTCATAATTTTAGTGGGTTGTCACTAAAATCATTTTCTAACATTTTCTTAATATTATCTAAACTCAGAATATCATTTCCTTGTTTTTCTTGTTCGCCTTGATAGTGATTTGTGATATCAGGGGATTTTCCTTTTGGACATGGAGGTGTGTTTTTTTTTTTTTTTTTTTTTTTTTTTTTTTTTTTTTTTTTAATCTTTTGTGAATTTATTAGATTTTTTTCTAATATATATACCCCAAGGTTTTGGTTTTTCTTTATAAGGATTAAATTTTCTCTTTTGAAATTTTTTCTATTTTTTCAGAAATTTCTTCTTCTTAAACCAATGGTTTGGATTTTTTGTCACAACCATAACTTTCTACCATACCTTCGATTTTTTGAATAGCAACTATAATCCATATATGCCTTTTCCATTTTTTTTTTGATAGCTTGTCGTTCTGCACAATATTTCTTTTTAACTTCTTGTACAAAAGCTATTCGTCCACCTAAAGAATTATAGATTTGATTATTTTTCAATAGCCTATCAAACTCTTTTTGAGATAGTTCATCCCATGGTTTAGGAAGTTTAGCTATAAATTGTTTTTGACAATGAATAGTATCTTTTAGGTCTAGTTTATAGAACTATTTTTTATATTCCAAGCATAATTTTCAAAATAGCACATATCGCATATTCGTATCTTAGTTAGATTCGTAAATGCTATTTTTGCTTGAATTCCCAATTGGCTAAGGGTTGTTCCAAAAAATTCTCGTTTAAGGTTATTTACCATAAACAGATATTCTCTCCAACAATAGTTAAAGCTAACCACTAAGCTCTTATGTTATTATTATCTGATAGAATATCCCAAAATATTGCAACTTGACTTCTTAGAGTACATTTTACAAAAGCATTTTTACAAAAGCATTTAGGCCAGTGGCGTCTATAGTTTGTTCTGCTATAACAATTCTTACTACTTGAGCCTAATTATACATAACCTCTTCTATGTTAATTATACAGTCGAGATCAAGATATGTTTTATATTTAGTAACAGGGTCATTATTTACAGTTTTAGGAATAAAATCATATTTTATATGAGTTTTTAATGGTCCTCTTTTTCCTAACTACTTTATTTCTTTCTTAGAAGATTTTTCTTCATTATCTCCAAAGATATTCATAAAATCGAGATTTCCCCAAAAATTGAAATTTCCAAATGCTTTGTTATTTTAGATATTTCAGTTTTTCTTTCTGATTGATAGCGTTGTTCTTTTAACTCAACTGGATCGATAGAATCACTTATTAGTTTTTTAAGCGATTTTTCTTTTTCATAATTATCCATATATAAATTCAAATAGTTTTGAAGATCTTTTGAGGATATTCCTTCTATAAATTTTTTTGGTGCAGATGTACCACTACCATCCTGATCTTTTTCATATTTTGTAGTTTTTGCAATTTGTTCAATAACCATAAAAGAAGTTCCAATTTTTTAATAAACTTTTCTTTTTGATTTTTAAGAGAAATTTCTTTTATTTCTCTTAACTCTTTAGATATTTCACTAATCATGATATTTTGATTTCTACAAATATTTAGAGTTTCTTTACTCATATCCATTAGACTATTTAATAGTCCTATGGTTTCAATTTTACTGTTTTCGTGATCAAGATGTATAAGGTTTTTTTCACATCTATTATATCTTGCATTAAATATTAAATTCCAATGTTTAAAAATTTTCCTAGATTCCATTTCTAGGCTGTGATATCAAGATTGAGGGTCTCACAATATCTTACAAGAGAAAATTAAACTAAACTTAACAACTTAACTATAAAATTATACTAAAGTTTTGGGTCACTTTATGATTTATGAAACTTGAAGTTAGCGGAAAGATGAGTAGATTTGAGGTTAATGATGTGGATGTTGAGATGGAGTGCCACCTAATTAGGGGTCTCTTTAGAGTTCCAAAATTAGAGCTCCCAATCTTTATTTGTTAAATAAATGCGACTTAAAGAAGGTTTGTTGTGGGGTACTATACTACGAGAATCTGTACTCCCTCAAAACATTTTTAAGTCATAGCACGACTTCAGAAATGATAGCATAATGACAAAAACTTAGTAGATCAAGACTAATAAACAAGAGTCTCATGACCATCGTTTGAAATACTCGTAATCATTTTCTCTTAATGTTCAAATCACAAGAGGCTAACCTTTTCAAATCTCATTTACTATTAAAAAAAAAGGGTTGAAAAAATTATAATAAAGTAATTTATTTGAGGTGTGTTACTCAATCATATTTCGGTTTGGTTTCACATTGCTATGAAAAATAATTTTTAAATTTTTTTATTTAAGTTATTTTTAAATTTTACTTTTTTTGAAACTTTCATCCAAAAATTTCTAAAAATTTAAAAAGTTAATTTTTGTGAATGACAACAATCCAAGTTAATGATGTACAAGTTCTAATCTACTAGGGGTATTTACGACTTTTTATATGGTATTTTGCAACTCTTAATTTTGGTAAGTAGATGAATCATGAATGTATGATTCTTTCCCTAGAATGAGAAATTACGCTCTAAATTTGTGAGCCATCGACATGGTGTGTTGTACAACGATATTTAGAGAGAAATTTTATTTCTGCTTCTTTTTATTTTTATTTTGAGGAAATGTCATCAAAATATATATAGTGAGTAAATTATCATATTTTATTTCGGTCTTTTATTTTTCAATTGTAACAATTGGGAGCGGGTATCGTGTCACGTCGTGTCGTGTATGATTTGTGTCTGTAGACACCCCATTTTAACTAACATTAAGATTTTGGGCGCTTGTAAGCCTCTTGATGATGAAATGATGATTATTTCATCTTTAGAATATTTAAGGTTGTTTGGAGTTGCTGCATAAACTTGTTTTGACCAAACATTAACTTTTTGTGAAAATGACCACACCCTTGAACTCGTTTTCAACCGGAAACTAACTTTTTAACCCAGAGAGAGAGAGAGAAAGAAAAGCCCGATTGTGTCTTGATTGATAACATTTTTCAAAATTAACAACCGATTTTATCAAAAATATTGATCGAGTGGCAATTCGGATTTACTTGGACCAGCAGCAAGCCAAGGGCATGGAACCCCGCACTCATGCATACACTGATGGCACGTACATCAAGACAGGTTGTACGCATGCACATGAGTTATGCGCACGCACGTACTTTGTACAGACGCACTTCTAACTATAACAGAGCCAGTTTTAGAAACTCAATCTTAGGGCAATTCTGGAAGGAGGTGCGGCAAAAGGAAGCGATGGGGTTGCCCTAGGGTGTATCCGAAGGCTTCTCTTTTGCCTATAAGAGAAGCCTCTCCCCTCTCTCTCTCTCTCTCTCTCTCTCTCTCTCTCTCTCTCTCTCTCTTGCAAAGGGTTAGAAAATTGAAGCATTTTTGTTGAGCTTTGAGAGAATTCTATCACCCTTTTCCCCTCATTTGATCTTAACTTCAAAAATTGTCACATACACAACAACTTTTAATCGACTAAAATCATCTAAGGCTTGAAGAACTTTAACTAACTCAGAAACCTTTACTTGAGAGAGTCTTGCAAGCAAGAAAACTAGAGGTTTCTTGCATTTATCTTCGTGTGCCTTAGGTTTAATCAAACCAGTAGGTAAACTCGCTTCTTTTATTAATTTCAGTACATTTTCTTACCTCTTTTTCATTAGTCATTTTGAGTGGTTAGAATAACATGATCATCATGTAGTTTGTCCACCTTTTTAGCTTTTTCGCCTTATTTTGTATGTTTTCTTTATTTCCATCAAAGCAACATGTTTAGGCTTGCTTAATCATGTAGAAATCATGCATTAAGCCTTATTTGAATCATCTTGTAGTTAGTTTTTAATTTTCCCATTTTATTTGTTATTTGCATTTATTGCATAAACACCATTCTAATAGCCTTAAACTGGACTTAGGAACATTATTTGTATCATTACGTGTATATTAGGTCATATTTAATTTATGTATTGCATGAAAGTCACTTGAGTAGACATCCGGATAAGTTTCCTTTATTCTCCATGTCATATGTTTGTTTGGTGCATTGTCTTTTCAATAAAGCAAGTTATATGCTTTTCTTATAAAATTGTTTGTTTTGAATGATTTTTATAAATATTGTTTATTTTCGTTTATGTTTATGGCCATGATGAAGTAAATCTCTTTTCTTGAAAAATCATCATTTTTATGAAAAACATGACTTTATTCATTTTATCTAAAATAGATGATATTTATTTTATTCAAATCACATAGTTTTAGGGTAGTAATGGTTTAGGCTTACAATGGACTTGTATAGAATAATTAATCTCTAAAATCATAAAATAGAATATTAGCATAGGCCAATCTCCAGATTGGGCAAAAGGGGGTGCATCATTCCATGACCTTCCCTTTCTGTACATTAGTTTCTGAATCAGTAATCTCTGGTCGTGATGGATCAGGTCCTTAATTTAGTTTTCATTGTTAAAGGTTTCTTAATTCCTCATAAAAGTAAGTGACGACTCTTTTGATGTGGGATTAGTAAGTTGGCACAACATGGGTGGAAACATACTTTATACTCGAAAAAGGCACGGCGTCCACAGTGTCATGTCATATCGGATTCGTGGGTCAAAGACGTGAACATGAACATGAATACGGCTTGTTTAATAAACGTGTCATATATGCAAATGCTAACATGACCTGTTAATAATTATGTCAAGCCTTGACGACACAATTAACACGACTAATTCATGCCTATTTAACATATATGACATGACACAGGTTGACTCAACACTAAAAACTTATTAACTTGCTAAAATTGTTGTTCATAATTTTGTTTATACAATTACCATTCAAGCAATAATAAGGAAACAAAACCAACATAATAATAAAAGAAAAACAAAAACTTTATTACATAATTAGATTTAGCCTTTAGAGTTCCATTTTTTCCTTTTACATTAGTGCTTGAGATTAATTTTCAAATTGAATGAATGGCTAAAATAAATTTTGATCAAATTGTATATATAACAAATATAAATAAATGAGGATAGTTAACAGGTCAATATTGGGTCGCATGTCGTGGGTCGACACATCATTTTAAATGGGTTAATCATATCCATTTTAGGTTATAAAGTTTCAATCTAAACACAACCCGTTTGATATACGCGTTCACAGGTCGTGTTATATATGTGTTCATAGCTGAAAATATTTAATCCTAACTTAATAATTTCATATACAGTTATGGTTTTATTATCTTGTCGTGCCAAGAATTCTCACCCTTAGTAACAATTAACCTCCTTATACTTTTTATTAAGTTATAATGTAACTATTCCATTAGTTTGATATTAAATTGACTAATGAAAATTGTCATGTAACCATCACATCGGGCATTTTTTTAATGCAAATTTTTATTTTTTCTCTCTCTTTTCATATGGTCAAGTTAGACTAGGCCCGTCCAAGCTGCTCAGTCCGTCCCGATATTTCTAAGACTTGGGAAAATATATTTAGCCCATAGGGCCGGATTGCGTTAAGATTTTTGTGCCTATTTAATTTTTAGGTTGGACTTGGGATAAAGAGTTTTAACTCGGTCTGCTTACTTATAAAATATTAATTTAAATTTTATATTATTTGTTACAAAAATACTAGAAAAATAACAAAAGATAAGAATATTTGTATATATACACTTCATGTAGTGCTTAAATTAAAACATTTGTTTAAAAGGTCATATTTGTTTAATAATTGAATTTTGTTAATGTTTTAAATTTAAATAATTATTAAAATGCTCTAAATAATTTAATAGCCTATCAAGAAATATATATATATATAGCCTAAATCTACTTGATTACATGAGCAGATTTGCGATTTAGAAATTCTTTTAAGATTGGACTTGGAATAATTCGATTAAATCTGATACTCGTCCAGACTGAAATTTAAATGATATATATATAGTACAAGTCTAACCTGATCAGGTGTTTTTCACCCCTACCTACCACCCATTCCCTGCCATTTCGTTGCCCATTTCCTACTATCTATGGTGTTGTGGGGTGGTAATGTGAGATAGGGAGCCAATGGAAAAAGAATGTGGGCAGTGAGTGGTGGGAAACAAATAGGCACTAGGGTATAAGTGATGGGAAGGAGTGATTGAGGAAAACGGTGGGAGGAATGACAAAAAAGAAATTAAAAAATAAAAGCCAGAAACTGTGTACACAACAAAGAAATAGAGTAAAAGAAAAATGACCATTGCATTTTTACTTAAAAAATGTTTAAAGTAAACGTCACATGATAATTTTCGTTAATAAATCTAACACCAACCTAAGTACAAGGATCGATTGTTACAATTAAAAAATAGAAATATTTTATTTTATTTTTTTGTAGCTCGTTTTCATTTGAAAATAATCATATTACTCCCTTATGGTTTGTAGATAGAAGTGTTGTTAGACATTCTGTCCAATTTAACAGTAAATGTAAAACACGTGTTAAACATAAGAAGGTTTATATGTTTATTTTCAAATTTCAAAGAAGTAAATCACATATAAAATAAAATACAAGGTTAAAGTGCATTTTTCATCCCAAACAAATGATATTTGTAGTTCACAAATTTAAGTTATTTATATACGAAGATATTTTAATCTTTTTTATTAAATTATTAATGGGTCTAACAGTGAAATTTTACCTTAGGGCTTAGTTTGTTTAGAATGAAATAGGTAAAAAGAAAGTAAAAGAAAGAGAAAAAACTTAACTTCTATAAGTTTATTTAGTTTGAAAGTGGTGGAAAGTATAAAAAAATTAATTTTCTTATATAACTCATATTAGTATTGTAACTAATTTTTTATTTATTGCAAAAAAACCTAAGAAACCACAAGAAAAATTGAATGTATGAGCTATCTATAACTAAACTTTTAAATTTTTCTTTATTTTTCTTAAAAAATTTTCATCTTAATCAAATACTTGTAAAAAATATATTTTTTCTTTTCTATTTCTTTTCCTTCATTTCATTTTCTTTTACTTTTACTTTCTACCAAATTTTTTTTCTAATCAAATGGAGCTAGGGGTGTAAATTGGGCCCAACCTGGCCCATCCAGACCCAGGCTCGGGCCGGTCCATGTCGAGCCGCCCAAGCTCCTACCAAAATTTGGGTCGGGCCAGACCAAGCCAAGCCACAGGTCAAAAAATTAGGTCCAGACCCAAGCTTAGGCTCAAGGGGGTATTCGAGCCTTGGGCGCGCTAGTGGGCCTAGGCTCGGGCTTGGGCAGGGCCTAAATATTTTTTTTCCTATTTTTTTAATCAAAATTTTATTCTTTTCTACTAAAAATAACTCTGGGCCTTGGGCTGGCCGTGCCTGGTTTTGAGTAAGCCTTGAGTAGTCCGACAGATTGGGTTAGATTTCAAAATGACAGTCCAAGTCCAGGCTTAGAGTCCCACTAGATGGAGCCGAAGCTTAATCGGGCCTAACAGGGCAGAGCTCACCCCAAATTGTGGGTAAACTTCAGGTCGTCCCCAGACTGCGGGCCACTTTTACATCCCTACACGAAGCCTAAAAGATTGGAGATGAAATTACTATTCTTATATAAAGAATATAAGGGTAGAAAATGTAATTTGTCCTTTTTATTTTCGACGCTTAATAAAATAAAATGACTCATGTAGTTTCGTAATTTAGCCACAAATACAAGGATAGGTAGGTAAATCTGTATGGTAAGAGTGTGACCACTGATCAATTGGTGCCGAGATTTTTGTCTTTTCATCGGGCAGTGACACGTAGCCTTAATTGATTACCTCATGACCCGAATTGTCCGTTTCATTTTTGAAATTACAAGACCATACTTTTTAGCAGAATTCAAGCAAACTGCTCTCATCAGTTTTTTCTTTTTTGGGGAAGGAATAACAACCCAGCTGTAAGAAGAAAAAAAAAATTACAAATCAACAATAAAATTTATACATTTTAATAATTAAAATATTATATTTTTTTTGTGATTCTATAATTTTTTTTCCCCTACTTTCTCTAATTTGTATGTATCTAGATTAATTTTGAAATTTTGAAATTAATGACCAAATAAATCTTCAATAATCTTTATAATAATTTATAAGATTAAGAGATGGATTTGCCTTTTAATGTTCAATCCCCTCATCAAACCAAAAAAACAAAAAACAAAAAAAAGGTTGATATTCAAAGAGAATTTAGTAGTAGAATGATTTTATAATTTCGTTTGGGAAGTGAGTTGGTTTTTTAATTTTTTTTAATTTTTAGCCTGGGCTAAAAAACCTGTTTGAGTTATTTTCTTGATTTTTTTGACTTTTGTAAGAGAAAAAGTGAAATGATTATGATTTGGATATAATATTTTGTCTTATTGACTTTATAACTTATTTTTTGTGTGATTATTTTAGCTTTTTAGCCCCCAAAACCAACATGCCAAACGAGGGCTATATGATATGACATTTTCATAAGGGAAGTGTTTGGTGTGCAAAATATATGCACTTACGTAAGTTCTGCAAAATATATGCACTTACGTAAGTTCTCACAAATATACACAAGTTACCTTACACAATCACTTAAGTTCTCGCAAATATACGTAAGTTTTGATTTCTTAAATTTTTATGGGTTAACTTACATATGTTTGTGAACATTTGCACGATTTTATAAAGTAACTTACATATATTTGTGAGAACTTACGCAAGTGCATATGACATGCACTTGCACACTTAAGAATTGCCCTTCTCATAATCATAAATTATAGTGTTAGCCCCTAGCCAAAAAATTTTTTTATAGTGATAGATATTTTAATTTTTAAGACTATGGTGTGGGGTGTTTTGGAAAGATGATTAAAAATTGACTTTTTAGCTTTTTTAGCTTTTTTGACTGTTTTATGTGAGAGGTGATGTGATCCAAAATGAGTTAAAAGCTGGCTTTTGACTTTTAACCCATGTTCCCAAATAGCCTGTGTATCATATGTACCTTATAATTAAAAAAATGACATAATTTCATATTTTTTAAGTAATAATTATTAAAAAAAAATTATAATCAAACACACATGCGACATAATCAAATATTTCATGAGTCATATTTAATGATATAATTAGAGGTGTATATGATACACTCCTTTCAAGAAATATGCATATGATACATCATCATTTTGTATAAATTTTTCAAAAATAATGCGACGAGTAACGTATAACCTTCTAATGAAATGTAGTAATTATTAATAACACAATACATGCAATAATCCAATCTAAAATTTTCTTGTCTTGTAATCCCTAAATGATAATTAAAATTAAAATTAGAAATTTCAGCTTTTATTCAGTTAGAGAGGTTAACCAAACAGTTCAATCCGACTTTTTGCTGATGCTAATTGGCCTATTTTGATGAGTCAATCTAATCTTCTAAAACTATGGTTATCTAAAAAAATAATTGATTCTAATCATTATAATAAAATGATTTCATCGTATTTATTTTGTAATATATTCTAAAAATTATATTAATTGCCCATTTTCTAAAATTATAAATATAATAAAATCACATTACTATAATTATCAAATTAATTGATTACCTTTATGCATCATCTACAAACATAGACCTAAACATAAGAAAAATGATGATATCAAATTCTCAAAATAGGCCACGTGATATCGAATCAACCAAAAAAAAAGGAAAATTGATGCAATGTTTTTAGCCATGGTAGTATCACTACGTCAAAATTGGGCTTTAGCGGCGGTTTTTTACTGCCGTTAAAGGTTATAAAACCGCCGTTAAAGCCTTTAACGGCGGTATTAACGGCGGTTTTGTTACCGCCATTTATGCGCGTGTCGAAAAAAGTACAACCGTCATAAAAAGATAAATTATCGTCGTTAAAAGTCGACCAAAAACGACGGTTCTTTACCGCCGTAAATAGGTTCAAATTTTTCAAAAAATAATTCTTTCTTCTTGCACTCCCCAAGTCTTGAACACTCAACCTCTCATCCACTCACACCAACCACTCCACCACAGCCACTCTTCGTGAAATATATTTTCTAAATAAATATTTAAACATTATTTTTACTTTATTGTAGATGGTCATGTTCAACCCTAGCCGCGCGTGGTCACTACTCACCGGAGCTCCACCGGAGCTCGGCCGACAAAGACCGCCTTCATTAACGGCGGTAATGAGAGGGCTTTAGCAGCAGTTTCATTACCGCCGTTTAAAAATGGCTTTAGCGGCGGTTTTTTAATGGCGGTTTCATACCGCTGTTAAAGGGTCATTACCGGCGGTTTTGTTAACGGCGGTAACGAAAACTGCCGTTAAAGATACATTAACGATGGTATTAACGGCGGTTTTGTTACCGCCGTTAATAGTATCTTTAAACGGCGATAACGAAATCACCGTTAAAAAAACCGCCGTTAATATCCTGTTTTGGCATAGTGTATGTAATTTGTTCATTTGTATAATCAGAATTTCAACCCAAAATACACCTAGCAATTCAACCTTTGGTAGGCTAAATTTTCTTGTCTACACTTGTAATATCTTAATGATAATTGAAATAGAAATTAAAATACTTATATAGTATGGCATTTAAATCCTCATAAATGGCAAAAGCTCAATGCTTCTGCTAAAAAATAAGTACTAATTCTTGAAGTTTGTCAACTTTCTTAAATTGTTCCTATTTAGTTCTTGTTTAGAAATATACTATTTTAGTAATTTTTTTTATTTCTACGAAAAGATGTACAGAAAAGTAAAGAGAGTGATGTGATAATTTATTGTGACATTTTGACTGAAATATATAATTGACAAAGAAGACCTTAATGTGTCAAAAAACTAAATAACATAGGTGAGGTATTAATTCAATGCAGAGAACACTCAAAAGATAAAACAAAAATAAAAAACCTATAGTACAAACTTTTTATGTTGAGCAATAGTATGTATGGCTGTACAAAATACCGTCCAATATCGATCCACCCACTAACCGCAGGTTAGTTTGAACTACGGTTTGAAATTTATAATTTGTCTTCGAAATCATTCCACTCTGTTATAATTAATACATATGTTTTTTTAATTTTTAATAAAATATCAAAGTAAAAATTAATGTAAGAAAGATTTAAGATGTGAAATTTGTTATAAATTAGTGTTATATATAAAAAATATTATGTAAAATTAGTTAGTGTTATATATATATAAAATATTATTCAAATTAGTATTATATATTATGCAAATACCTAATAACAGATTAAGATTATTCTTCAATCAACTAGCAAATTGAAATCAACCAAACCGTTCAAACCATGGTTTGGTTATTTACCAACCTGTCATTCATAATTTGATTTATAATTTTACTCTCAAACGGTACCAAACTGTACCACACACACCCCTAATAGCAAGACATCAATGGGTGGTTTTGTTTTTTCGTTTTTCTTTTTTTCAATTGATAGAAGATAATAGCAATCATTCTAATCATATAAAGACAAGACTTGAATTCATGACATCAAAAACTGGTATATTTTACGAGTCATGAACCGAATTCCATGTCGGTGAACCATATAAGGAAAAAGAGTATTATTGACGGATGGCCAAGTTAATCGTGTGAAACGTTATGAAAGCAAATCTAATCAAGGCTGTTCATTTCTATTTAATTCAAGGCTTGAAGTTTGAATTAATGCCATTTGTTACTAGCTAATGCTAACGATTATCAACAAATTATGCTAACTATTAACAACTATCCTTGTTAGTTTCTTGTTTTCAATAAATAAATAAATAATTAATTATTTAGTGTACACAATATCGAAAATAAATGAAAAAAATGAAAGAAACATATTTGTTGAGTTGCCAAATGTGTTAGCTGGAGGGTATTCGACAATTGTTGAGGGGTTGCCGTAAAATGGCTGAAAATGGTCAAAGAATCACCGACGGGCGGTTGCCAATGGTGTTGGTGGTTTATGGTGGGTGGTAACTAGAAGTGGTGGTAGTTAATAGTGGGTGATAATTGGAAGGTAGTGGGAGAAACCCGAGAGTGTGAAAAGTTATTTTGAAAATAAGTGATCACTTTTTTTGGGTTGTTAAAGATCTCAAAATCTTGGAATGAATTTGATTTTTTTTTTTTAGAACAAAAATAATATACCAAATAAATTTTCATTTCCAATTTCCCCAAAAAAAATAAAAAAAATTGAAAACTAGAATATAAGAAACAAAAGCATTATTAAAGGAAGCTTTAAAAACTTTGCCATCACAAATATATGTAAATGAGAAATTAAAAATTAATTGCAAATCAATACCCTGAATCCTAATACAATTCTCACTTAGACATGTATCTCAATACTCAGTATTTTAGTAAATTTTAATATTGTAAATTGTCTACCTGAACCCTGAAAATTAAGGATCTTCTCATACTTGCTTATATTACCTGAATTATAGTTGTATGTGCAATCAATTACACACATTGCTCTGCCCTAGTCACAAAGGTGCCCCTACGCAGCGATTCTCAAATGCTGTATTTGGTTGAGATATTTGGAATGGAAAAGGAAAAAAGTAAGTGAAATGTGAATAAAATATATTTACATTTCACCTAATTTCACATAATCTTTTCTTTTTTTTTTTCTAAATCTCTTATCAAATCTTCCAACCAAACACAGCAAAAGAGTTGATGAATATTAAGTTAATTTTGAATTTTTAAAAACCATTTTAATGAAAACAATGCATATTTGAAGCTTCACATTATTTTATTTCTTTAAATAAGAAAAACGAAAACAGAAAACACAAACACAACTAAAGTGAATCAAAAGAGGTGTGGAAGCCTTCTGGTGTAGTTTGATGTGATGCTTAGTGTGAGTGTGACCCATAAAGCTTTGATTGAAGTGTTAAAGATGAGAAAAAAATATCCAAAATGTCAGCCAAAAATCTATGTTGGGGGGAATTAAAGGTTTGTCTTTGTCCTCACCAAAGATGAAAAATAACCCAAAAAAATCAAAAAAAGGAATGCCCTTTTGCTTTTAGCATACCTTTGGAGCGTCTCTCTTTTGGGGTTTGCAAAAACATTAAAGTACAAAATTTTCCCCTAACATTCAGCAATTACTGTTTGATTAAGACAATTTTGAGTAATTATTGAGGTAATGTTCATGATTTTCAACATCATATTTTTAATATTACTAAGATAATTAGCTACAAGTCCTCACATGTTCATCTTCTCTGAAAAATACAAGATAAAATGTTTATATATCATTTTAATTTTATGACACTCAACTTGTAGTCTAAGCCATACTAGATAATTTGTCAATAGTTTGGGTTTGAGATACTAAAATCTAAAATTTGTTCTAACTATTTGTCTCGTTTCTAATAAATAATTAGTAATAGACTAAAAAATAAAAGACAAGGTGATGAAAGATCTTTTTATTATTGAAATGACACGCCACGCATACTGTAAGTTAGACTTGTTAAATAATTTCTCAATGATTAGGACTAGTGATCTTATTTTACAATTTTTTATTTCTAACCATCTGCCTCATTTTTAACAGATACCTAGATAATCAGGTATTGGGATCTTATTTTTCAATTTTCTGTTATATCTATCTCGTTCTAATGTTGTGGTCAAGTCATAATTTAAGTCAAATGGAGGTTATTTAAATTTTTTTTTAAAATTAAATTGTTTTAATTTTAACAAATCTTAAGTGATAGAGTTAATTTTGAATTCAAATTGTGACGACATGACAATATTACGAGAATGAGATGGAGGGTTGAAATGGAGAATGAGAACAAAAGATTTGAATTTGAGAATCAAAACTAAGGATATTATTGTTCATCAATGTTTATGATATATCTCTAAATAATGGGTTTTAATAGCCATTAAACAAAATTCTGAAGTATAAAATAAATATACTTTTAAGTCTATAGGTAGTGTTTAAAAATATGTAGCACTTAAATTACAAGATAAAAAGCAAGATTCAAGGTAGGAAATTTACATAGGGCACTTGGAATATTAATGATGGTTTCAACCTTCATTGCATAAGGTTGGACTAACTAGCTGGTTCTTATTGACTATATATCATCATTCTCTAATCTAAGTTTAGCATACTTTCTTTTTACCCCACAAGGATGTCCATACATTCACCTCTACTAATCCCATGGGTTACTTTTTCCAACTAATCTCTCAAATTACTAAATACTTGTAGTTATCCTCTTACATATACCAAGTAATATTATTAGTTTAGTATACTTCCTTTGCGCATAAAGTAGCTCAACCTTGTCAATTTTTTGGATTTTCCTCTAGCAAATTATTTTCAATAATGTTGAGAGGGAAACAAATGATAAAAAGCAAGATGTATATAGAGTTCAAAAAACATGTAAACAAGAAGCATTGAATAACATGTACTAAAATTCACTAAAATTAGGTTATTTTGAATTAGTAGTAGAATTTATGTGATCTACATGGTTCACCCCACTTACCCTTTTCTCTAATTATTTCACAGCTATAGATTAGACACTTTTTGACTTATTTATGTTAACAAAAACTTCATAATTTTGTGCTTGATTAGCATAATTTGTACTTTGAACATGCATAAACGGGTAAAATTTTATTTTTTTGCAATGTTTAAGAACATTACCACGGTCATATCAATAATTAATATTAGTCTATGATAGTCCAAGACTAATGACTACTTAGAATTCATTGATACCATCAGAATAAGAACCAATGACTTTCTTCTACTTACATTGAAAATTTGATGATCAGTTAATAAAGTTTATGAATGTTTTGAGTTTGAATTCTTCTTCTGACAATTGACCACATAATGTGAAATTTCACATGGTCATAATTATAGCAAATTCAACGGTAAAAACATAGATCAAACCAAAATAACTATATGAGTTTTAACTTAGGATACTTGTTTTTCACACTTCCATTCAAACATGTTTCAAAAGAACAAAAGAGACTTTATAGGACACAAATTTCTAGCACCACCCTTTTTCCTCAAATTCCTTGAAATGCCCTTTTTTCAAATGTCTCTTTTTTTGCACAAAAAAATTCTCTCTTTTGGACCAAATTTGAGGAGGCATATGGACCATGTCAGGGTGGTTGTGTATGCAAATGCTATTTTCAATGAGTCTTTTTTTTAAAAGAGATGCAGATAAGCACGAGTGAGAGGCTCCTCCTCTTGAGTGTGAGAGAGACTTTTTAAAGTCTGGTCTAAAACTCTAAAAGAGAGAGAGTATTGCTATTATTGTTTGAGATCCGAGCTCTTCAGAGTTTGGTTCATACCCACTACTTGTTTTTTTATAACTCCATCCCTCTTTGTTTTTGTTTTTGTGTTTTTTTTACTGCTCCAACCCCAATGTTAGGTCATATGACCATATTCCCCTCCTCCCTCCCTCCTCCCTCCTCCCTCCTCCTCCCTCTCTGTCAACACTAATCATATTTTTATGGGAAAGTCTATGCCACATGCCCCATTATAATCTTTGTGATTTTTAGTTATGACTTATTATTTGTGGAGTATTGCTTCAGCCTAATCTATCACAAAATTATGTAAGTTTTTATAAATTTTCAAAAAAAATCACACAAAAATTCATAAATTTAAACCTACTAGGCCTAGCTTAATTGGCTACCATGCCTTCCTTAGAATTAGTCCCAAGGAGGTCATGGGGTCAATTCCCCTTAAGGGATTAAATTAAAGAAGTGCAAACACTTAGGTACTTTGCCAAATGTGAGAAATTTTCTCTCATAGGTGTTAATCTAACAACTAATATTTGTCGATCAAAAAAAAAATGCATAAATTTAACACAAATTCACATAAGTTCACTTTTATGAATAGATTTATGCGAATTTATGTTCAACTTACATATTTTTGTGAGATCACTTATGTAAGTTCGTGAAAACTTACGTAATTTTATAATAGATTTGCATATGGTATGCATTGCACGTTGGAGAATTTTTCTTATTTGTGGTATTGGTTGTAACTTAGTTATGACTTATTATGGTGTTAGTTATAACTTAATTATGTCTTCTTATGATTTTTTTAGTTTGGTTACGATCGGAAATATCATTAGTTATGTTTGGTTATGACTTGGTTATAAGATGTTAGTTATGACCTATTGTGATTATTATTTGATTATGACTAAACATGTCTTTAATTATGCTTTAAATAGTATTTGATTATGACACGTTGTGATTTTTTTAGTTATGACTGAAAGTGAATTAGTTATGGCATTTGTAGTATCAACACTACAAATATCATAATTTATCACAAATGACATAACTTACATATAGTACACATTTTAAAAGTGGTGTCTATTATAAAATGACCTTATTATACTTATTATCTTATTGGTCAATACAATGTTAGTACAATACGTCCCCATTGATGTATATGTCCAGTACAGTGCATGCTAACAAAATGGTAAAATAAGTTGGCAATGGAACTCTTCTCTCTATTTTGTTATACATTTTTTTTTTTAATTTAAAAAAATCAACTAAAATAGTTAGTTTTCAAAACAACCCTAGTATGAGTGACAGGTAAAGCACTTAGTTTGTATTTGTGAAACAATTTTAAAAAATAATTTTTAGAAAGAGTGTACAAAATTTGAAATTTTATTTGATTGTATATTTTAAAAATAGTTTTGGAGTTTTGGATGATTTATTTTTTTATTTTTTATTTTTTTTGTAGTTGAATAGATGAGTATAAGAGAAAAAATGATTGATTGATGTGTAAGAGGTGAGAGAAAGAGAGAGAAGAGGGAAAAAAATGATTGATTAATGTGTAACAGAGAGAAAAGTGATTTAATTTTTTTTTTTTTCAAAAATTTTGAACCAAACAATTTTTTAAAAAATTTTCTCAAAAATTATCTCTTACGAGACAAACCAAACAAGCCCTTAGACTCTATTTGCATATCAAGACTCTATTTGCACAGTGCTGCTGATGTATTGTTCCAATTGCACTGCTGCAATGCTGTTGTATGGTTGTTCTGTTTTTTTCTTTTTTTTCTTTTGTTAGTTGGTTTTGATTGGTTTTTCACCAATCTCGGGTCAAGTGCTAGCATATGATTGTGCTCCTTTTGCGGTGCCAACCTAATTGGGATTGTTGAGGTTAACTATGATACTCAGTGCACTTCCCTGTTTTGTTGATGTATTTTTTGCTTGTATATTGCTTTTTTCATCAATAAGAAGAAAAAATAAATAAAATAGTACTTGTGTTTTTTCATCATCTTATTTGAATAATAAATAAAATAAATTAGGACATTTAACTTAATGGTTGTATAGTAATACCAGTTGTAGTAAGGTATTGTGGGTTCAACTCCTATAGATAAGTTTGATAGTTGTAGCGTGTGTCTTCTTCCCTATTATGTAGGTTGTTTATAGTTACTTATTTCTTTTCAAATTTGAGTCAATATTGGTTGTTGGACTTGGTAATTGTGTTGGTTTATAGTTATTGATGGGTAATATTTTTTATACTTATAATTATTTTCCTACCGATTGTCAAGAAAAAATAATAAATAAATAAAAGAGGCCACATCTTTTAATTTTATTTATTTTGTATTTATAGAGGTAATTTAAGCATTATAAATTTTTTATAAAGAATAATTTTGGATTGTCATCAAATTTCATTACTAGTGGTTTAAAATAAAACATGAGTTTTAAAAAATAATTTCTCATTTTTTTTTAATTATCCAAACATGTAATGAGAGTCTTATTTTTTTCCATTTATCTTGATTTTCTTGCCAAATCTCTCAATCCAAACACACACTTAGACCAAATTATTCAAAAACAAATTGATATAATGATCCCAAATTAAAGCAAATAGTAATAATTAGATGAATGAAGTCGATCTAACCCATCTTAATTGGCATGTAAGACACAAGATTGATTTCATTCTATCTCTTTTTGCATGATTTAATCAATAGCACAATGCCTTCTATCTACTATTATAATATTCTAAAATTACTGAATAAATTTACTAGCTGTATTCATTGACAATGTGAACTGCTTTGAGTTCGTGAAGAAATTAATGTCCATACAAAGAAGAGCTAGTTTACTGAATAAATTTACTAGCTGTATTCATTGACAATGTGAAAATTATCTCGTAACTCATTTTACTTTTTTTTCTTGAAAACTTTATTCAGAAATTAAATTTTATGAACTAATCTTAACAAAATCAAATTATTTATAAAAAAATTTAACTTCGACTCAGTTGTTTTTCATTTTTCCACCAAAAGACTAAAAACTTATTAATTTATTTTCTTGATGGACTCTTTTTTTGAGTGGATGTTCTTGATGGACTCTAAAATAATAAATGAAATGATCAAAGTCTTCTCCTCTTTTTATTTTACATATTATTTTATTCAACTGAAGGAGATTTAAACATATCACAGAACCGTTTAGTAAAAAAATATATATTAAAATTTGTAACTAATCGTTCATTAAATGAGTTATTCGTGTTTATTTTGTATTATATCGATTTGAACTATTTATTTATCGCATTGTCATGTCAAAATTGAATTCTTATTAAAGAAAATGCTCAAACTTATTAACTCGTTAATTTCATATAGTTCTTTTGATTGGTTCTTTTGATTGTTTTCTCACCAATCTTGGGTTAAGTGCTAGTAAAGGATTGTGCTTCCTTATCGGTGCCAACCTATTTGGAATTGGTAAGGTTAGTTATGATGTTCTTTGCATTTCCCTTTCTTTATTGATGTAATTTTTCGCATGTATTTTGCTTTCTTCATCAGTAAAGTTTCTTCATATAGTTCATGTTTTGTCAAAAAATTTCACCCCTGACTCAGATTTCTTTGACATCTTAATTGGCAATGTGTATTATTATATTGAATTAATCTTATATCCATTAACAAAATAGTCTCATCTTTCATGTGACTATCATTTTTTATGTAAGAACAGTGGAAGTACATGGATATAAAATGAAGGTCCTAATTAGGATTATGTTAATTAAAAACTAAACTATAATCGACTCGGTGAATTAGATCATGACCACTATTGACCCAATTAAGGATCTCTAATCTCTAATAATATAAGGTTATATTTTAACTAAACTAATCTAAAACTTCACAAAGAAATTCCAAAAGGCACAGTTGACAGTAGTTCTCTCTTAATTAATCATTCCCCCCCTCTAAAGACATTGAGATCACCACCTCATTAAATTACAACAACCTCTAAACAATATAAACCAGTCAGAGTTTACCTACAAATTAATAGAAAATTAAATAAATATAATTTGTAAGAGAGATAGACAGAGAGAGTGATCATACAAATTTTGTCTGATTGAGGGCTAGAAGAGTAGGTTTTGGCCCTCCATATTAAGGGCATTTGCAACCAATGGAACACGGTGGTCCACCACTGATCACAACCGTCCAGAACATCTGCCGTATCTAACGAGTCTCCGGTCTCCACCATATGATCTAAAATAATCAATCCCTCTTCATTTATTTATATATATTATCTCTATATTATTTATATTACGATATAAAAAGATTTTGTAACAAATTTTATAAAACACAAGAGCAACTTAGAATGAACAATTTAGTCACATAAATTTGATTCCTAAAAACTCAGAATTATACTATGTTTTACTCAAATATTTATCTTGCCTAATTGTAAGGACCAAAAAATAAAATCAATGTGCCAAAACTGCTATCCATCCACTACAAACCCACCATCCCCATACGTGCAAACAACGGGGTGTTTCCTCTTCTAGTATATATATATATATATCTATATGTATGTATGTATGTATGTGTATGAAGGTTGAATTTGATTTGAGTATAAGTTAGGTCGTAAATTAGTTGAGCTGAACTAAGTCAAGTTTTGTAATGCTCGTGCTCAACTCAAAAATTAATCCAATTCGAGTAGTAAATTGGATAATAAACAAGCCGAGTTGAGCCAAGCCGAGTTTTAGATTGCTGGAGCTTGGCTCTTTTTATATTGCATATGCTTGATAATTTTTATTTTTAGGGGAAGCGAAGAGACAACTTATTTCAAGATAAAAATTTATTGTGAAATTTTTAAAGAAAATGCCTTATTTAGAATAAGTTATCTCAAGTGTTAGGATAATGTATCACATCTAAAGAAAATGTTATATGTAATCAATGTCGGAGCCAAGATTTTGTTTCAGAAAGGACACTATTGAATCGAAATATTAACAAAATTCATAATTTAATGTAATTTTTATTTAATGGTAGGACTAAAAATTAGTACAATGCAAAAGTTATATTTAAATGTAACGTCAAATTAACTGATCATTATCTTTATTGTTATTAATTTGTTTTATGCATGATGATCATTATGGTTTAAAAAATAATTACATGTACTCTCATAAAATATGAGAACAAAATTATATTAAAATGCACACACATAAAGAGATATAGTGAGAATAGAGAAAGAAATGTGAGAAAGGTGAATACATAATATACAGAGACTATTATATATTACTTGTTTTTTCACCATTTTGAATAGTTGAATTACATGGCAATATATTATTAGTTGTCATTAATTGTGTAATAATTATGTGTCGTAAAAGAGGTGATATAAAACGGTAACAAAATATTAGTAATATAAAATTCATAAGAATTTTTTTAGCATAATTAAACATTTAAAGTGACAAATTTAATATTTTTTTTATTATAAAACAAAAGTAAAGAAAATAGTGATATAAAAATTTCAAGATATTACTTAAAAGGATTAAATTGAAATATATATTTTTATTAGAGACAAAAAAATAATTTTCCAAAGGTTGAAGGGGGGCATGTGACCCCTTTGGGTCTCCCGGGCCTCCGCCCTTCTATGTAATCTTCTTTTTTTTATCTTCTTTTTTTTTTTTCTTACAATACAAGTGAGTGGATCTTATATATACATTTCTTAATATAGGCCACATTGTTTCGTATTTAGGAGTGAGAAAATGATACTTTTGTAAGAAATGAAATTATGTATAGTATTGCTTAATAAGTAAATTTTCAAACAAAAAGAATTGATGATCTTAATATTAATACTCAGATATATTTAAAAAGTAATGCTACACTTATTACAATTAGTGTATCACTTTATGCATCAATATTGTATTGGAGATAGACATAAGTGAAGACACATGGGATGGTACATAAAAGTGATGTAAAAAGGTAATAAGTACTACATTAGAGATAACATAAGTAGCAGAACTTATTACATCAATATAATGCTGGTACATAAAATAATACACTAAAAATAATATAAAAAGATAATAAGTGTAACAACTTGTATTAACAGTCTAATGTAGTAATGTAATCCAATACTTTGGTAGTTTACACTCTAAAATTAATCCACGTGATCTGTTTTTAGTTGGCAAAGTGGCTTTGTCTTGGCTTGAGTTTTGTCATCATTAAACGGAGGTTAGCAATGTATATATATTAGTCATTTGCTTGTGCTTTAGGAGTCTTGATGTTAGAGCACAAATAGAAGGACCACACAAGGTTTAAAAGCTTTGTTTGGGTAGGTGAGCATTGAAAAAAAAAAAAGGAAAAAAAAAAAAATGGGGCTTGTGTTGGTTTGGTGAGTCGAAATGTGCATAGATTTATGTATGAAAAGGAATAGTTAAATGCACTCTCACTGTCAAAAGATGCCAAGCCTCAGTTTCGAAACCATTATAATAGAGTTATTTGGCAGCAAGTTTTCATGCTTTTGGAACTGTTTGCCCGTAGCATATAATTTTTTATTAATTATTAATATGGTTATTATACATGTTTTTTAAATTGATATGTGATATGTATAGAAAGTATAAAGATTTGTATAAATAAATTGATCTGTATTTAAAATACAACTAAGTAATAAATGAATACAAACTCTGCTGAAAAATTTAAATGATAAATGAGAAATTTTATAAACATAAATATTAATTTATTGTTAGATTGTTGAGATCACAATCTTATTTTAAACAATAAACAATAAAAAGATTTTTTAAATATATAGCATTATACAAATATTTTTCTATAAACTTCTCACTTCAATTTTTCATAATCCGTACTCATCATATAATTGAATGTATGAAATTAATTGCACAATTATATAATTTTGTTTAATAGTTTATCTCATAACAAATTCATTAAACTCATATTACATATTATTTGCATATTGTTGGTATAAGAATGTAATAATATCAATATGTAATATATTGTTATATATCAAGAGTTATTCAGTCTCGTTTCCTATGACACAAATACCTTGCATGATAAAAATATAGCGTTAGTCATTAGTATGTTTTCATTTACGTAGAAAATATGGAATAGTTTTCCTTTAAGAAAATGGAAGGATATTGGAACTTAATATTTCGATCGATATAGAAATCTCATAATTATTTTCACGATATTTATAAATCCGTGCTTGTAAGTATTTGCAGGATCACTTTCATGAACCTGTCAAATTGCATAATTTATTATGACATCTGTAAGTAATCAGCATATAACAAAAATTGATCGAAACTTTTTATTTGATCTACTTACTTTCTGTATCATTGAGTTGTTGTGATAATGTTTGGCATCATTTAATTTTTTCCTTATAATTTGACTAAAATATGTGCATGAGGTATATTATTTTTCTTGAATTTCACAACAAATAAGACAATTCTTGCTTCAGCTCATCTAACTTTGCTTAGAGAGCATCTTGCAATACATCTTCTGTAATTTTTGTTTCACCATCTTCTTGTTTTTCTTCTTGCTCACTATTATAACTCATTGTAATAAAAATATTTTAATGAGTAAGAGTTTGAGGCGGTATCATATTGTTATGTATTTCAAAATTCATTTTCCGTTAATAATGTGATTTTTTTTTTATGAGAGAAAAAAAAAAGTACAATTATTGTCGTGATGGAAGTGTTTTGTAAAGTATTGGTTTGTTATTGAAAGTGTTTATTGTGAACATTTGTTCATATGACATGTATGTATATATATATATATATTGAACATGAGTTAATAAAAGAACAATACATAATTCCGTAATTTTTTTCTAGCAAATATAACTATATTACTAAAGCGATACATGTTAAAAAATTAAAGTGTATTTAATGGTAATATAGATTGACAATGTATGAATACAATAACATATATAAATTTACATTTATATTTTTTTGTATATCTATATATGTAGACATTGACATATATAAGATATCACAAAAGTAATATGTAAAATCTTTTATAACAATATAATACAGGTAACAATGAGAAGTCAGTTATTCAAAATTAAATAATTAGTCATAATGTAGATGTTTAGTGTTATATTTTTTGTGTATGCATTATTTTTTCACATAAAAATTAAAAGGAATTTGTTAATAATTTGTGTAAAATTAGAGATTAATAAAGAAATATTTTTTTTAAAAAAAAAAAGAAATTTATAGTGTTTGGTTTGGTTTGTTTTTTCAAACTTTTGTTTTGAATTTTTTAGTTTTCATGTTTGTTTATCTTTGACACTGTTCTTTTTTAATAACTATTTTATTTTCTTTTTAGATTCACTTAATTTAATACTTTTTATTTTTTTAATTTTACTTTTAGATTTAGATTTATTTAACCTAAACACACTTAAAAAATAATTTGTTGTATATTCTTTTCGGAGAAAAAACATTAATAATAATAATAATAAATAGTACATGTTTAAATTTTTTTACCAATATTTTACTTTTTAATTCTATTTAGATTATTAGATATTAGATTTTCATGTAAAAGTATAACTTAAATATAACATATGAAGAAATTCTAATACCTTTAATCACCAAAACTAAGAAAGTATGAAAAATCAAAAATTGAAAAATATATTTAAAAAATAAAATCAACGAAAGTGATTCTTGTTTAGAATTTTAACATCATACCTTAGTTATTAAAGTACTATGTAAAATATTACAGTTTATAAAATATAATTTAAACAAAAAGAAAGTTTATAAAGACAACCTGTGAAATTTTAAGATGCAACACAAATCTCTATTTTAAAAACTCATGCGTTTTCCTCTGTCTAGATTCAAACGAATGCATATAACTTTAAGATTCAACTAAAATTATTCACAATGATTTGATCCATGATGAACAATTATAAATATTATGTATATCAGTATAGAAGCAAACACAAAAAATAAGAAAGAATAATTATTTTTTATTCTTCAATCATCATCAATGTAAAAAATAGGGAAACGCCTTTTTTTTTATAAAAAAAAAAAAAAGAAGGGAGGTGATTTGTTTATATTTATATAGGACTCTTGGAAATAGATATATCATTTTTGAGTATTCAACTCCAAAAATAAAGAGATAGGATTTATATAAGACTCTTCACGACTTTTAGAAAATATAGTAAATTTAAGAGGATAAAATTGAGACTTAAAAAAGTAAAAAATATGGCAGACTCTTCACACTTTTATAATAGTAATAGATAGTTATGAGTGATTGGGTTAATACTCTTTCATCATGTTAGATTTCCAAAACTTATTTCAAAGAATAAGGGTATTATAGTCATTTTGTCAGACAAATCTTTAAGTAATTTTATTTTCAGTCACCAATAGGGATGGCCATTTTAATCCGATCCGATGGGGCCCACCCATACCCACCTGAATGGGGTAGATTTTACCCGTCCTGACACTTATGTGGGGCAAGAGTGAATTATGTTTTGGTCACCCGCAACGGAGGTGGGGCGGGGGCTGGTAGCGCCTCTCTCGATCCAAATTCAACCGATATAATTAATAATATATATGTATATATAATATAATTAAATATAAGAAAATGATATTAAAAGTCTGTGATTCTGTTTAAATATAAATAAATAATAATTCTAAAAATCTCATTGTTTATATATATATATGAAAATAAGAAAAATTATTTAGTGTGTTAAGTATTTAAATGGTTATCAATTTTTTTAACTATTTGAAATGTGGTCGGGTATCCGCGGGGCAGGGATGGGTTGAAAAATTCCACCCGTAGCGAGATTGGGGCGGGGGCGAGGGTGGAGTTTTTCTGCATGGACAAGGGCAAGGAATGGTAAACCTGCCCCAAACCCGCTGGTGGCCATCCCTAGTCACCAATTCCCCTTAGTGCACATATTTAATGAACACCTTTTCAAAATACACATAAAAAAAATATACAATTTCTCAATACAAATTTCTTTATTCTAATAATACTCTCATCTGCAATTTTAAAGTCCTAATTTTTCTGTCATCTACCCATCCTTCATTCGCCACCCACGTCGTTGCTACTGCCAACATCGTTACTGCCACTCTCAACTCTCTACCGCCATTGTCATTGCTACTACCACTGTCACTCCCAACTTGTCCCTTTCCATCCTAGATCTCTATATTTAACCCACATAGCCTACCTTCAACCTCTAGTCGCCGCCAACTCTTACTTTGATACCATAACTTCTGTGACTCTTCCTTTGCAACCCTACTCCATCGCGAGTCATCGACCCTTCTCCAGGCTCCTTACCCTCTCCCTTCCATCGCAGCTTTCTATCTTCCTAGATCTATGAAAATGTTTCTATTTATCATCATTCAAATTACTGGTGCTGAAAGAATTAACACAAATCCAAAATCAACCACTAAACAAATATTGAACCAATGATAGTTGTTCAGATACAACCTATCGAACCATTAGGGTTTGTTCGGATATCAATATCAAATTATTAGGATTTTCAAAGATAGGTTTGTGGCAACAAGAAGGGGTTCACGGAGGAGGTTGTTTGCAAAAGTAGGTGGTTTGCAACGAGGGGTTGCAGACAAAGGGGAAAAGAGGTGACAAAAGGGGATGGCCAAAGGAAGAGGTGATATTAGTGATAGAGGGTCATTTTAGTGTTTCAAAATTAAGATTTGAATGGAAGAAGATAAGGGTATTAAGTCTTCTTTTTCTGAAATAAGTAACCTCGATCTAATGAGGGGGCTAAAGTAAATTCTATGTTTCTATTTCAATTGATAGAAAATTTACAAATATTATAAGAATCTCGTCACACAATTATGTAAGAAAATTCAATCATAAATAATTATACTAATATAATAAATTCAACAATTGAACTAAAGTAGTAATCTACGTAGGGTTTTATTTATTTATTTATTTCACATGCAAGAACAAAAACATCACATATTTTCTAAGCTAATGGATGGTGAATTTGTTGGTGTTCGAAGCCCAATTGGACGAGCGAGAAGTCATAGCCCAACCAAGGGGCTATCCCATTCTCTCAAATTCTATGTAGTTAGAGTTCAATGCATTATCTTATTTGTTTTTTGGTGTCATAGAGGATAGATAATTATTCAGTAATTACGTATTATTACATGACATTGTTGATATAATGTTTTCAATCAATGAAAGTGAATGTTAATTCATCTTTATTTAGTAGTTGAAAGACAACGAATAACTCACTTAGTTCATTTTACGATTCTTAATCATGTAAGTAATATCATATAACATTTTGTAGTTTCATATTTTTCTTTTTTCTTTAGGAAAATGAAAGGGGGGGTTCCTCCGGAATTGAACACATTTCATCTGATTAGCTAGTTGGTGAGGATGGCTTGTTTTTTGCACTCGCAACCCGCAGGGCTCGCATTCGCTAATGAGCAAGGAGCAACTGATAATCAAAGAGATTACCTGACCAACTCTATAAGGTATTCAATGGCGGGTCCAAGAATTTAATATAGGGGACACCTAGTAATTATAATCTTAAAATTTTTTCTTCCCCAATCAAATAACAATAACATAATAATAATTTTTTGAGCTAATAATAAGCATAGAAAATTTAAATTTAGCACAAATCACAACAAATCAAAATCTCTAATTTTAACACAAATTATAATAAATCAAAATTCCTAATTTAAATATTAATCACTATAAATTAATATTTTTAATTTTAGCACAAATCAAATCTCTAATTTTAGCACAAATAACAACAAACCAAAATCCCTAATTCTAATATAAATCACCACCAATTAAGATTCATAATTTTAGCATATCAAAATATCTTATTTTAACATAAATAATAACAAATAATTTTTTTTTTATAAATCAAAACTTAACAAACAACTATAAATTAATACTCATAATTTTTAGGGTAAACTATCAATAGGCCCTAATATTTGGATTTAATTTCTTTCAAGTTCTATTGAAAATTAGTCCTAGTAAAATTGTAGCTAAAAATAATTTTTTTGTGATGATTTTTTGTATATGTCGCTAAAAATTAATAATTAGTGACTTTTTTTTGTCACGATTTTTATGAATTGTCGCTAAAACTTATAATTAGTGACGTTTTTCTATAACGAATTTTTCGAACTGTAAGTGAAAGTTGTAAATTAGTAACATTTTTTGTGACACAATTTCAAACTGTCGCTGAAAATTAATAATTAGTGACATTTTTTAACAATATTTAATGAAAAATGTCATTAATTATCATAAGATCTATTAGACAATAAGTACACTTAATAGAACATACACATAAGTTTCCCTAATTTTTATTCAAAAGTAAAAAATAATAAATAAAGTTATCTGTAAACAATGAAGAGAATACACCAAAGTTGTAGGGTGGTTCTAAATCTGTGTTATATGATCCCAATCTGGTGAATAGTGAGTCGGTAAATTGCAAAGTAACAAAGGGAGAAAAATAAGATAAAGAAAATACAGAGTCACTTAAAAAGTACTGTGAATAAATAATAAAAAATAAGGAATTTCATACATTTTTAGGGTTTTACAGGTCATGCCACTTGCCATTGAGAGTCTTGCCCAGCAAATTTTTTTTTTTTTTAGATTGTCCAGCAAATTTTTAGATTGTCTCTGTGGTTGGGGTTGTGTGTGTATTCAACCAAAAAAAGGTTGGGTGTGTGTCAGTGTTTGGTTGAGATTGGGACTCAAAATAAAAACAAAACGTGAGTGAGGTGGGCTGTGTGTGTAGGTTTATTTGGTTAGAATTGGGAGTGATGTGATTGTGTAATGGGTATGACTGTGTGTGTTAGCTACGACCCAAAAAAACAAAAAAAATTAAAAAGTCAGGGGACACGTGACTCCCTTGGTCCTGTGTCCCTCTGCCCCTGAAGGTATTCTAAGAGGGTTTTCTAAGTTAAAAGTGTCATGAGTGGGTATTACTATGATTGTTGGCACAAAATAAACCGATGCTTAGGCCTCGTTTGGCAAGAGGCTATTTTAGCCAAAAAGCCAAAAAGTTACTAAAAAAGCCAAAAAGCCAACAACCCATACCAAAAAGTCAAAGATTCCCTTTTCTCTCTACTTTTTGCACATCTTTTCGTAAAAAGCCAAAAAGTCATCCCAAACATACTAGTTTTTTTTACATCACATTTTAACCAAATAGCCAAAAAGTTACTAAATTAGCCTGTTTCCAAACGAGGCCTTATTCTCCAAATACCGTCATCACTTTTTCTCCGGAAAAAGAAGTTCATGACCCAAGGGCTCGAAAAATTTCCTGAGAATGATTGATGCTAGAGGACTTTCATGACTCAAGCATAACAAAGGACTTTGATGGCCCTACAGACGGGCCAATTTTTTGGGCTTGCAAGTTTCAATGGAATTTACCGAGCCAACAAATAGATTGGGCCTTAGAAAGTTATCATTAGGCCTGGTCGAGATCCATCCAATAGAACCATGCATACTGGATTACCTATCACATCATTTTTGCCAATGAAAGATATGATACTAATTTTGGGGGAGATAGTGCTCTATAGAAATATAAAAAGTTACAAAAAAAATTAATGCAGAATGGATAAGTCAAGTTTTAATTTTTTTTTCACTTTACAACAAAAAGCTCATGAAGGTGGTTTATATAGTAAAAAATGTTACTTTAATATCATTTTGATTAAGAATTATGTAAAAATATTATTATTCCTTTTAGAATGTTCATGCAAACAAGAAGGATTCGAGATTGAAAATGTCAACTAACAAATCAAGTGATTCTCGCTCATCCTCATTTGGATCTTCTCATTAGTCTTTCAATGCACATCGTACGAACCTTATATAAAATTACATAAATTTTCATGAATTTATAATTTATCTCACAAAAATACATAAATTGAAAACAAATTCGCATAATTACATAAGTTTTTAGATCTTATGTGAATTTGTTTCCAATTTACATAATTTTATATAGAATTATATATGATATGTATTGCACAACAGAACATTTCTCGTCTCTAAAAGCATGTGATAATGTTGCGTAGTGTCAGATTACATCCAATATCTACACCTAATTAAGAGCTCCATAATGTCACCCTGGTTACCTTTTTTACAATCACAATCCTGCCTCAAAAGATTGTGTATATTGCATATTTACTTAGATTACATCAAGTATGGCAGAAAAATTATGGGCATTTAGAGATTGCCACAAAACATTGATTTGAGAAATGTTACACAAATATTGAAATTACATTAATATGTGTTTGATTAGGAGATTTAAGAATGAATTTAGAAAGGAAAAGGAAAAATGTATGTGAAATGTAAATAAAATATACTTAATATTTCACTTACTTTCACACACATTTTTCATTTTATTTTTCAAATTCTTCTCAAATCCCCTTACCAAACACAGGCTAAGCAACTTAGAGAAATTATTCTTAATTACAAGTACTCATATGAACAAACTTGGCACTTGACAACTACCTCTAGTCATCATTTGCAACCGTTAACAATTACCTCTTGTGTAGATTACTCCTTTCATTTGTTTTAAATATGTGCATCAAACACACTTTTTGTAAATTAAAAATAGTAAATTGTAAACGTTTTTCAACAACACATAAGAGGTCATTTGTTAACGTTTTTATTTCTTGTTTTTTGATTCTTTTTTTTTTCTTTTTTCTTTTTTCTTTTTTGTAACTGAAAACGAAAACTTGTTGGATATATTGTTTCCGTTTTTAAAAAAAAATGAAATTGATTTCAAAATGTTCAAAACTTTTGAAAACACGAAGAGGTGATGTTTTCACTTGTTTTTAAAAGTTTTCACTTTCTCCTCTCACCCATCACCCCACTACCACCACTACCATTGGCCACTATACGGGGAGCAAATATTCCGACGAGTCCGTACTCCTTTCTTCCAAGCTCCTTATCTGTCCGATCGACCTGCAAACACAACGGTGGCGAGCTACCCGGCGGTGTGTGGCCAGAAAACCCCTCCGACGGTCAAGTTAGCACACACTCAGGGATAGAGAGAGAGGAAAGAGTTGAATGTCTAAGTGTATCTCACCAAATGATCATCTGTCCAAGCATGGGGGGCGCAGACATGCTTATATACCTTCTGTGCCCCAAATCTACTCCCATTAGTCTCTCGACACGTGGTGCCGTTATCCCATCTGTCAGCACAAGTCCAGCAATCACTACCTAACCAAACTGTCAGGATATCTTGGTGGAGCCCGGCAAACCGGCGGAATCACCTCGGCCTCACATGACCGTACTGTGTCGCATGCCCGAATGCTCACTAGCCGAGCTCCATACCGACCGAGCTTAGTTGCATTCCGGCAAAGCCGAGCTCGAAATAGGTCACGCAGGTGAAACAAAGGCCTTCCTGCCGAGCTAAAGACGCGAGCCTTCCTGCCAAGCAATGCAAGTAGCACGGTTCCCACCTGTGCAAGTTCAAGTAGCTCAATCTTGGGCTTTAGCCGAGCAGCCCCATCTCCGGGCAAGCCCAGAGCTATCCTGGACCAAACGTGCTAGGCTTTCAACTTGCCCGGCCCTTTCCATGGCCCATTTCCAGCTCATAAAACCTCCCTCTCAATTGCCCCTTAATTCCGTCTGCAAAAGCGTGACCGGGATTACATGATCCGACCGGGGTAGACCCTTCCTCGGTCTGTTGTTTGCAAGACGTCAACCGCACTAATTCCAGTGCTTGGTTCCTCGATTTGCTCGGCTGACGTCTCATCTCGCCTTCCTGTCTCTTCAACTCTGACGCCGCCATTAATTGGGACACGCGTCGCACGTTTATTGGCCTTGAGCAGCCAACCATCACGTCCTTTCATATTCAAAATTTTTGGCAGTCTCTCACTTCTATTTATACGTCACTTCCCCTTCACTTTTCGTTCTTACTGACTCTCCTTCATTCTTGTCAATCCAGAGCTCCAGTGCCCTCAGCAGCTCCCACTCTTGCTCTCCTTCTGCGGTCGTGCCTGAAGGATCTACATTTGCCTCTACTGGTAAGCTTTTCGAATTTTTTTGTGGCCGTTTCATTTGATATTTCTTGTTTTAGGGCACTAAAACCATAGATTTTAGGGTATAGCTCCCCAAAACCCTCTCTTGCCCCTTGTTCTCCTTGCTGTTCTTCAGCTTCACTGATGAACACCTGAAAATCTGGAGCGGACCGAGCTGCAGGTCTTCTTTTGATCCCAAAAAACGTTAAGACCGAGCAAATTACAAGTTTGCTAAAACCTTAGTACAAACCGAGGTAGGCAGAGGAGTTGGCCGCTCGACCGGGCTAACATCTTGTCCGCTTGAGCGGCCGAGCTTTTTGGTTTGCCTCCGCGACCAAGGTGGTCTGGCACTCTTCCTGACCGAGCTAAAGTCAAGCTCATTTTGCACGACCGCGCTTCCACTTACAATTACCCTCATTTTCCTGCAGAGTCCAAGGGGATCACAGACCAATACTGAGGCTCTCAAAGACCGAGCAGCCATCAAACACCATTCTGTGCCAAACTACCTCAGCCGAGCTAAACTAGCTGGCTACACATGGGGCGCTATCGCTTCCTTGTCGACACTCCGGTTGCCCTGGCCGCGTTCCGGGAAGAGTACGGTATCCCGACCGACGTTCACCTAGAGCTCGGTGCCATTGACACAAATCCATCGGGCAGATTAGACCAATGCCCTTTCACCGTGCTATCCGTCATAGAAAGAGGCCTCTGCTTCCCGGTTAACCCACTGATGATGACCGAATTCTTGCGACGCACCGGGCTAGTACCTATCCAAGTCTCAACCAACACTTACAGAATAATCAACGGGATCCACGAGCTGAACAACCGGCTAGGGACCAATTTAGGGATGGCCGAGATACTCCGCCAATACACCCTAGGGCACACAGGCGACGGCCTCGCCTACTATTTAAAAATTAGACCGGGCAAAGAGAAGATAGTGACCGGCACCCCGGACAAGGACTTGCACGATGACGACTTTTTCTGGGTGTCCGGCAACTATGAAACAGCTGACGTACCGGGTTGGTTCATTAGCAAGAACTTCGGTTCAACATGTAAGCCGTGCTACCTGCTGGGTCAATTTATCTTTCTTCACTATTCTGTACTTAAACATTTTTTCTGCTTTCTTTTGCAACAATCGAAGCCTTGCAAGCCCACTATCATTATCTCAACGAAGCAGCCATCAGAACCGTGCTTCGCTACCGCAACCGGGATTGCCACGAGCTCTTCGGTTACACACCGACATACAGATATTTAGCTCCACACCAGAGTAAAGTCACAGACTTTCTTCGCGCTCCATCTCCATCTCCCGATCCCACATTACCGGACGTGCCATTCATCCGGTTGACCGAGGCAGAAGAGATGGCCAAAAGAAGCCGCATCAAGAACCTCATCACTGCCACTTCCACCGAGATACCGAGCATTCAAACCCGCTCTCCTACTGCCGGGCAATCCAGCAGGACCGTGGTTGCTCTGGCATCTCCCGCCGCCGGGCAAGCCAGCAAAGACAACTGCAGGGCTGGTAAAAGGCCACGTGCAGACCCTTCCGCCGAGCTAGTTGCGGAGCTCAACACCAAGCAACCTGCCGTGATAACTGACCCAACTCCACCATGGAGGCCGCAGCTCAAGCACCGAGGTAAGGAGATCCCTACAACCGCCTCGGTCAAAGGTGACAAGGAGCACCTGCTGGCCTTTGACCTAACCAAGGCCTTGCTGCTACCGAGCAACGTGGTCAGCAGCAACCACGTACCGGACACCCGGCTGGTGAAGTCCTCGATCAAGTCCATGACCCGGGTAAGCACTTTGCATACTTTGTTCAAATTTTTCCAAGTGTTTGCTCGGTTTCCTTCCTCTGATAGAGTTTTCTTCATGCAGGCCATCCAGAAACAACACTTGGTGATGGAAAGGATCCACCGACTCCGGCAGAAGGCAACCGACGCTGCATGCCAGGTTGAACACCTTCAAACCGAGCTTGGACGATCCAAGGCTTCACTGGAGATAGCAAATTCCGACAACTCCAGGTTGCTCGGCCAGCTTGGAGCTGCTGAGCAAGAGAGGGACGCACTCCGGGCCGAGCTGGAGGCGCTGAACCAGTCAAGGAAGAAGGAGCTGGAGGACACCAACAATGCCGGTTTCAAGGAGGCCGAGGAGAGCTACACGAAGCAAGTCCATGCCACCCAAGACATCTTCTTCAAGGCGGGCTGGAAGACTGCTTGTGAACAGCTCAGCCAAGGATCTGGGACCGACGTGTTTGCCTCTCCCCCAGCTGCCTTCCTGCCAACGTACCTGGTGCCATATGCCAACGACGTCTTCAGCGCGTTGTAGGCTGAGGCCGAGGAAGAGGAAACGGACGACGTCGAGGAAGATGCCGAGGGTGACAACCGCCCAAAGCAGGCTGGCCAGGAGCAGACCGATGTCCAGGAGACCACAACCACAGTCGATCTGGAGGCAACCGCGACCGGGGATAAATTCACAGACCTTTCCCCCTTAGTTTAGTTTTCCTTTTCTATCTTCTTTTTTGTTTGAAAATGTAACCAGGCTATCTGCCCCTCCTTTTGTAATTATTTTGCACATCAATGAAAAAGTTCAATTTTCATCAAGTGTTTGCACGGTCTTCAAGCTAAATAACTTCAGTCGGACAAAATACTTCGGCAAAACAAACCATCTTGTTTAACTTATTTAACCGGAAAAAACATCTTGGTTTGAATCATAAAGTTGAGTAAATTATCAACTCAGTCAACCAGAATAAAGCATCTCGGTTGAAGTTTCACAAAAGTTGAATAGATCATCAACTTAGTCAATCGGAATAAAACATCTTGGTTGAAATTCAAAGAAGTTGACTAAATCATCAACTTAGTCAACCGGAATAAAACATCTCGGTTGACATTCCCAAAAGTTTGAGTAAATCAACAACTCAGTCAACCGGAGTAAAACATCTCGGTTGAAATCTCAAAGTTGAGTAAATCATCAACTCAATTAACCGGAATAAAAAATCTCGGTTGAAATCTCAAAGTTGAGTAAGTCATCAACTCAATTAACCGGAGTAAAACATCTCGGTTGGAATCTCAAAGTAAAAAACAACAACCTGAATGCTAAAGCAAAGATGAAACACTTCTATTATATTGACAAAAAGAATATTACATTCTGAAGTGTGAGGCAAAAAATTCCTTTGCACAAAAAGAACACAAAAGCTAAAAATAGTACAGTTTGAGGTTGACCGCATTCCATAGCCGGGGTATTCCTTTTCCCTCCAAGTCCTCCAAGTGGTATGCCCCCTTGTCCGCCAGACCGGTTATCTTGTAGGGTCCTTCCCAGTTTGCCCCTAGTTTGCCTTCACCTAGCACCAGGGTGTTGCCCATGACCTTCCTCAAAACCCAGTCGCCTACTTTGAACGGTCTGGGGTGCACCTTTTTGTTGTATTTTCTTGAAAGCTCTTGTTGGTAGGCGGCCACATGGATGAGAGCCTTTTCCTGGCGTTCTTCCACTAGGTCCAATTCCAGGGCGATGGCTTCGGCGTTTAGCTCGGGCTCAAAACTTTCACTGCGGAGGGTGGGCATATCGACTTCCAAAGGGATGACCGCCTCCATGCCATATGCCAAGGCAAAAGGAGTTTCCCCGGTGGATCGCCGCGGGGTCGTTCGGTATGCCCAAAGAACGCTTGGGAGTTCCTCGGCCCATTTTCCCTTGGCTTTCTCAAGCCTTTTCTTCAACCCATCAAGAATGGTCTTGTTTGATGCTTCGGTTTGACCGCTAGACTGTAGGTAAGCCGGGGTAGAGTTGCAGAATTCAATCTTCAAGTCTTCACAAAATCCTCTGAATAGGCGGCCGTCAAATTGGGTGCCATTATCAGAGATCAGAATTTTGGGGATGCCAAACCGCGTTACCACATTCTGCCAGACAAACCGTTTGACGTCTTTCTCCTTGATTGTCGCCAAAGGCTCGGCTTCAACCCATTTGGTGAAGTAGTCCGTAGCCGCGATGAAGAACTTCCGGTTGCCTGGTGCCGTTGGGAGTGGCCCCACTATATCTAACCCCCACATCGCAAAGGGCCAAGGGCTGGTGAAGGGAAGAAGTTCCCTGGCCAGCTAGTGGATTTGGTGGGCAAACTTCTGGCACTTCTCACATTTGCGAACATACTTCTGCGCGTCTACTTGCATGCACGACCACCAATATCCTTGCGAGATAGCCCGATAGGCTAGAAATCTGCCCCCTATGTGACTGTCGCATATGCCTTCGTGAATTTCGTACAAGAAAGCTTCCACGTTGCTTGGATGTACACACTTGAGATAGGGACCGGTGAAAGACTTCTTGTATAAAGCGCCAGATGGAGAGAGCCAAAACCGCTCTGACTTCACCCAGACTTTATGTGCTTCCTTTTTGTCGGTGGGAAGGGTCCGATCTTTGAGGAAGAGGATAATTGGGTCCATCCAAGAAGGACCTAGCTCGGTGCAGAGTACTTCTGTTTGCTCGGCTTCCTCAATGCTGGGCCTCGGAAGGAATTCAATCAGGAGAGGGCTGGAAGATGTGCTATCGACCATGGAAGCAAGGCCGACTAATTCATCTGCTCGGCCATTTTCTTCACGGCCAATTTGTTGAACCCTTATTGCCTGGAATCGCTTGATGTGGTCTCTTATCAGAGCTTGGTACTTCGCCATTCTGTGGTCTTTAGCTTCGTAAACCCCAGAAACTTGGTTAACCACAAGTTGGGAATCACTATAAACCATTAGCTTGGATACGTGCATCTGAAGCGCGCTCTTGAGCCCGGCCAAAAGCACCTCATACTCAGCCTCATTGTTTGATGCAGGGAATCCAAGGGTGATAGAGTGTTCGATGGTCAGTCCGTCTGGCGAAATCAGAACTATGCCCAGCCCGGCACCGTGGCGGTTAGAAGCCCCATCTACGCAAAGTTTTCACATTTCGCCCACAAAGAGCTTCCAATATTCTGAGGGGTCCTAGGAGGCTTGCAGATGGATGGGCGCATGGTCGCTTGGCTGTGTGGCGTCAGGTTCAATGCTGAGCGGTTCCACTTCCTCCCCTCCTGGTGATGCGGCACCAAACAGAGTAGGTTGGTCGGTAATACCCAACTCTGTCATCGTATCGCCGGGCTGTAGCGTCGTACTAGCTGAAGGTTCTTCGGTGGGGCGTGTAAGTCCCGCGTCGCCAACATCGCCTTGCTGTGTTACTTCGATTAAATCTGCACTCACCTCCTTGGCTGCCGCCGCAAGATCCACTGGGCAGACGGGATGAATCCCGGGTGAGAATTCAGCAACAAAATCGGCCAATGTCTGGGCCTTTATGGCAGTGCGTGGCTGGAACTTGACGTTAAACTGTCCCAATTCGACCGCCCACTTGAGAATTCGACCGGAGAAGTCCGCCCGCTCAAACAAAGCTTTGAGGGGAACTCGGTCAAAACAATGATTGTATGAGCATGGAAATAGTGCGCCAACTTCCTGGAGGCCATTATCAATGCCAACGCAAGTTTTTCCAGCGACAAGTACCTCGACTCTGCCGGTAGCAAGGTTTAGCTTACGTAGAAGATAGGGAAGTGCTTGATTCCTTCCGACTAGATAAGCACCACACTAACTGCATGCTGAGAAACGGCCAGATAAAGGTAAAGTTCTTCGCCGGACTTCAGTGTTACCAATAGTGGTGCTGAAGACAGATACTCCTTGAGTTCGGCCAAAGCCCGGTCACATTCTTCATCCCATGAGAATTTTGATTTCAGAGCTTGAAAGAAAGGGCGGTAGCGATCTGATGACCGACTTATGAATCGGTTAAGCGCGGCGGCCATTCCGGCCAGATGCTGCACATCCTTAGCCGAGCTTGGCTGCTTTAATTCTTGTACGGCTCTGATTTGTGTGGGGTCTGCCTCGATGCCTCGGTTTGTGACTAGGAAGCCTAAGAATTTTCCAGATCCCACGCCAAAGGCACACTTAGACGCATTCAGGCGTAGCTTGTGTCGTTTGAGAATGGCGAACATCTCGACCAAGTCGGACAAGTGGTCTGCTTGATGCCGGCTTTTGACCACCATATCATCAATATAAGCCTCCATTGTCCGGCCTAGCAGAGGAGCGAACATCTTGGACACCATCCTTTGGAAAGTTGCCCCGGCGTTCTTCAAACCAAAAGGCATGACTCGGTAGCAGAAGAGTCCCCTTGGAGTAGTGAAAGAGGTGATCTCACGGTCGGGGCCATGCATGGCAATCTGATAATAGCCGCGGTAGGCATCCAGAAAGCTAAGCCTGTTATGTCCGGCCGTTAGATCGACAAGCTGGTCTATTCTGGGCAGAGGAAAGCTATCTTTAGGGTAAGCTCGGTTGACGGTCTTGTAGTCGACGCAAACTCGCCACTTCCCATTCTTCTTAGGTACAACGACCGTGTTTGAAATCCACCGAGGGTAGTGCACTTCCTGAATAGCTCATGCCTCAAGCAAGTTCTTCACCTCTTCTGCAACTACCTCGGCATGGTGTAGCGCCGATCTCCTTGTTCTCTGAATGACCGGCTTTGCCCGGGGAAAACATTGAGATGATGGCAAATAAAACTCGGATCGATGCCGGGCATGTCGTAAGGCGACCATGCGAAGACTTCGATATTTGCCATCAAAAATTCCCCAATCTCGGTCCTTTCTTGGGCGGTAAGGCTTGATCCGAGCAAGAAGAACTTGTTCGGGCTCTTCGTGTCAATCCGCACTTCCACCAACTCTTCAACGGCTTTGTCCTCAGCCTTGGTGCCCACGTCGTCAAGGACCCCCCGGTCTTCCGGTCCTTCAATCATTTAGACGAAGCCTTTGGCAGCTCAGCTCTCGTTCACTACCACGAAGCATTGCTTCGACATAACCTGATCGCCCCAAACTTCCTCAATTGCCCCCATAGCCAAAGGGAATCTCATCACCTGATGGTAGGTCGACGCCACGGCTTGCATAGCGTGAAGCCATCCCCTTCCAAGGATCAGGTTATATATAGACGGCACCTGCAATACCCAAAACTCCAATTGCTTGACCACGGATCACGCTTTGACCGGCAGAATAATTTTTCCCAAAGGCCACTCCGGTTGCGAGTTGAAACCAACCAGTGGCGAAGTTGCCGGAGCCAAGTCTGTATCTCGGAGTTTGAGCTATTTGAATGCGTCGTAATACATAATCTTGACCGAGCTTCCCTGATCGATCAAGATGCGCTTGACATCGAATTCCTTGACGCGGAGTGTGACCACTAAGGCATCGTTGTGCGGCGTCTGAATGCGTTCTAAGTCCCTTATAGAGAAACTGATCACGTCTTTCTCTTCGGTCTTCCCCCTCTTGATCGCGGGCTGGACCGACAAAACTTCCTTCATGTCTTCTGCCTTCTTGATCATACCTCAGAGCTCGCACACACACGCCGGCTCTACTATGCCGTGGATGACATTAACAACTCCATGTGGGGGCGCCTCCAGGTCATCCGGTCTACGCGGGTCAACCGGGGCTTGATGTGCGGCCTTCACACCCCCATCAATGTAAAGGTCCAAGTGTCCGGCTGCGACTAGCTCCTCCAAGTGTTGCTTCAGAGGCAAACAGTCCTCTGTCCGGTGTCCGCGCTCCCGGTGGAATGTGCAGCGGTACCGCGGATTGAAGCCTTTTTGCGCATCGCCTAACTTAGCAGGAAACCGGACGTAATCCTCGTCACGGATTTCATTAAGTATGCAATAGATTGGAATCTTAAAGACCGTGGTGATGCCCATCCGAGCTTTCAACCTTCTGTTTGCATCAGCTACGTCGTCGCGGAGGTATTCATCTCGGTCATTCCGCCGACCCCTACCTCGGTTTCGATGATTTGAACCTCAGTTAGATTCCTCGGCGTGATCATTTGAACGGTTGGTCTCCTGTTCGACCGCGTGCACCTTGCCAGCCGACCTCTTGTTTGTTGCTACCGGAGTTGCCTTCACGGTAGATGCTGCCGCATCATCTTCTACTCGGATGTGCTCGTTGATGTGCTACATGAGTTGGCCCATGGATGTCGGCTGGTGCATGGTAAGCGAGTCCCGCAGTCTATGTCCGACCGGGAGACCATGCTTATATTGGGTGATTGCCAGGTTAACCGGGCAATCCAAGATCTTATTGAAGGTTTCCCAGTATCTAGAGTTGTATGCCTTGAGTGTGTCGCTCGGCTCTATCTTGACACTAAGAAGGTGGTCAACTTCCTTTGGCGTTCTGGTGTTAGTTTTGAAACGCGTCACAAAGGCTTCCGCCAACTGCTGCCATCTTTCGATGCTCCTCTCCGGCAGCCTCTCAAACCATTTCAAGCCCAGCTCACCCAAACTTGACGGGAAGATAAGGCACATAAGAGCGTCATTCCGCCTATGTCCGGCCATGACCTGTCGGAAGTGGCTTACATGCATGTATGGATTGGTCTTTCCGTCGTAGAGCGTGAACTTTGGCTGGTGGAAGCCCGCGGGAAGCGGTGTTGTTTCTATCTCCAAGGAGAAAGGAGTAGCGCTCAGCCTCGCAAAATCCGTGTCTGAAGGAGGAGGCACAGCAAGACGGGGTGGAGGCATTACGACCTCTTCACTGGCGCGACCCCCATAGGATAACCGCTGGAACGCCGGCACCCTCTGAGTCTCCCACCGGCAAGCCCGCTCCTTCAAGACTACCCGCAAATCCTCCGATCGAGCGAAGTAGGAGTACCTTGACGTCGTCGCTGGACGTGAGGGTTGGTAAGTGCTATCTTGCGCGCTAGACTTCTCTACGGGCGCGTCGGAATCTCCAACCTTGTAACTTCTGTTGATTAAGAGGGACGGAGTGTGCCGCTAGCTCTAACTGCCTGAACGGTGGAGTTGGGTGCGCTCACTGTGGTCTACCACTCCAGCTACACCCTTCTCTTTGACATGCCGCTTAAGATCCTCCATCTCCGCCGCCATTCTCCGGATGACGGCGTCTTGGTCCCTTAGCTTGTGTTCCAGACGCCTGGCATGCGATTCTCTCCGCCGCCGGTGACTGTCTGGACTCCGAGAATGACCAAAGCTTCTTCCGCGCTTATCTCGCGCGTCTCTTGAATGTCCTCCTGGAGAAGTCTCCAGGTCCGCCATCGGAGGAATGGCGGGGTGTCTTTCTCTCCGTATGGCTGACTCTGGGGTAACTCCGTCGATGGCGGACAATGGAATCTCGTTGTTGTTCGCCATGGACAGCGATCAGATGAGTTGGGAAGACAAGGTTTTGTCTATCAACTTCCGGCAGACGGCGCCAATTGTACGGAGAGAAAATATTCCGGCGAGCCCATACTCCTTTCTTCCAAGCTCCCTGTTTGTCCGATCGACCTGCGAACACAACAGCGGCGAGCTACCCGACGGTGTGTGGCCGGAAAACCCCTCCGACGATCAAGTTAGCACACACTCAGGGATAGAGAGAGAAAAGAGAGTTGAATGTCTAAGTGTATCTCACCAAATGATCATCTGTCCAAGCATGGGGGGCGCAGACATGCTTATATACCTTTTACACCCCAAATCTACTCTCATTAGTCTCTCGACACGTGGTACTATTATCCCATCTGTCAGTACAAGTCCAGCAATCACTACCTAACCAAACTGTCAAGATATCTTGGCGGAGCCCGGCAGACCGGCGGAATCACCTCGGCCTCACACGACCGTACTGCACCGCATGCCCGAATGCTCACTAGTCGAGCTCCATACCGATCGAGCTTAGTTGCATTCCGGCAGAGCCGAGCTCGAAATAGGTCACGCGGGTGAAACAAAGGCCTTCCTGTCGAGCTAAAGGCGCGAGCCTTCCTGCCGAGCAACGCAAGTAGCATGATTCCCACCTGTGCAAGCTCAAGTATCTCAGTCTTGGGCATTAGCCGAGCAGCCCCATCTCCAGGCAAGCCCAGAGCTATCCTGGCCCAAACGCGCTAGGCCTTCAACTTGCCTGGCCCTTTCCATGGCCCATTTCCAGCTCATAAAACCTCCCTCTCAGCCACCAATGACCACCTCTACCGCCAATAGTTGGCGAGCTCGATGACTCTTTGACCGGTAGGCGATCACCATCTTGATCTTCAGCCACCTGCAACATCCAACTACTAATTCGACAGACACCTCTGACCACCTGTCACTACCGATCACTACATTTGTCCACTTTCTATCACCAGCCACAAACTTCAAAAACTGACCAAATTATATATAATTTTATTTTTAAAATATTTGTATACACTAAACAAATTTTTTGTATTTATTTTCTACAAAAATAAACGAAAATATGTTTCTTATTTTTCGTAAATTAAAAATTAAAAACTAAAAATGTTAATAGAATAAAAAAAATTTATTTATTTATTTATTTAAACTATTCATACCTAATAAATTATAAACAACTACTAAAATAAATAAATAAATAAAATCCTATTAAAGACTTATTAGGAATAATTTAAATAATTATACTTTTTGATATTGTACAAAAATATATACACTAAAATAAAAAAACAATATGACCTAAACAAATATAAAATATACTTATATTCATCGTACCAAACAACCCTAAATTGTTGAATAAACTATGGCAAACTTCCCCAACATTGTTCAATAAAATTAGATTTCAATCAACTAATATACCTTTCGTCTGAAGTGGGCATGGTATCAATCAACCCAAAAGAAATTCGGCAAATTACTAACCTCCCTTCGAGATTTGATTAAAATATAATTTTTTTTTTTAAATTTAAGAAATTATATTTCACTCTTAAAATTAATATTTATATAACAAATTATCTCTTAAAATTTATATTTATATAACAAATTGTCTCTCATTTATTATGTAAATATAAATTTCATAGAATAATTTGTAATTTCTCAAATTTGAGTGAAAATTTATATTTTAGTCAAACCTGAAGAGGTGTTGGCAATTTGCCCCCGAAAAAAGAAAAAAAAAAAAAAAAAACCAAGCCCAACCCTATAAGAAAAGAATCCGATTCTGACAAGTGAAAATGGCAGTCGCAACTACAGTCTCTGCGATCGTATCGTCACCAACAGTCCGTCGAAGACTGCCCTTGGTTGGGGCATTTTGCATCCTGAGCTTGGGAATCTCCAACCTCTGCTCCCCTTCTCTTTCTCTCTCCTCCTCCAACACTCCTTCTGCTTCTGCTCTCTCTCTCTCTCTCTCTCTCCTTCCCAATTTCTAGGGTTTTATGTATATAAAAAAAAAATGTCTTTTTCTGAAAATATTATGGGGTTTCAGATCCAAGTTCAGTAGCCAAACACCTGCCAATAGTAATCACAGCATAAAGATGGAAGCCAATAACAAAACTGTGCCGAGTATTGTCGTCTATGTCACTGTCCCCAACAAAGAAGCAGGTTAGGGTTCCCTATGTTTAATTGATTCTGTAATTCGTTAATTTATACCTTAACTTGAATACACTACTGATTATGTTGTAAAGTTTAATCTCTGTATGAAATTTCATAATTGATTCTGTAATTCAGAAATTTATATCCCAACTTGAATCCACTGATTGTGTTGTAAAGTTAATCTCTGTATAAAATTCATAGGACAATATTGTTAATGGAAATTATAATTCATCCAATTTTGTGTTGTCAACTCCAAAGAATTAATGACGATATGGTTTCTGGATCAAATATGTTTTTAGCTACTTTATTGATGGATTCTGAATGTTTTATTGTGAAAATTTCCACTACTTTCGGGAACTATCTATTTACTTGTAATCCTTGTCTTGTTTTCTTGTATATGCACCTTTCGCATGTATGTTCTTCCTCTATCTACTTGTGTTATTCAAATTGATGTGCCAGCTTATTTTGTTCCTAATCATTAAATTTGCATATATATATATCATTTCTTCGAAGAATTTTTCTATGGAGTTGTTCCTTGTTCATGTTTAGGACAACAGCTCTCCAAAAGAAAGCATCAGCCAAATGATTTTGACCTCACAATGTCATGATTACAATAAAACATTGGAAGCTTTTTTTTTTTTTTTTTTATAACTGAGTGTTCGGGCTAGTTTACACACACCTCAACTAATTCCGGGAGACCAATTCTACCGCCATTTGCCCCGGGAGGGGGGGGTGCATTTGCATTTAAAGCCAGAGCAAATGCTATGTATGAACTGGACCCATTGCAACTAGTGAGTATTGAATCTGAAACCTAGAGGGAGTACACCCACAGGCCCCAAGTTGTACCCATTAGGTCAACCCCTTGAGGTTAAAACATTGGAAGCTTTGATGGATCAGAAGTGGGAAATAAGCATTTACATGTTTTTGACTCGTAGAAAGCATGGACAAATAAAATAACACAATTAGAATGTGTTGTATGAGGTTCTAATGGATGATGTCTTATTGTTTTCGTATGAACCTAATACCTGTGGGCTTGGGTAATCTAATGACCTATCACTCAAATCAAATCTATAATTCTTTTAATTAAAATAATATTAAAACGAAACAAAAATAAGTATGTTGGTGTTTTAACATGCTACTGACCTTTGGAGATATAACAGGAGGTATTAAGATAAGCTATGATGCTTGTGATAATGAAGATAACTTGCTTATCAAAAAAATTGATATTGAGGATAACTTGAAACCGATAACCAACTAGAACTAAATGCATATTCTTCTTCTTCTTCTTGGTATTCTTCACGATTTTTTTTAATTTTTTTCTCAGGTAAGAAACTGGCAGAAAGCATAGTCAAAGCAAAACTTGCAGCATGTGTGAACCGAGTACCAGGCACGTGCTTCCATCTCTCAAATCTCTCAAACTGAATCTTTAGGTTGTGTTTGGTTCATGGATTTGGGGAGGGTTTCAGAAAGAGAAAGGAAAAAGGTGTGTGAAACTAGATGAAATGTAGGTATGTTTTATTCACATTTCATCTACCTTTTCCCTTTCCCGTTCCCTTTTCAAATTCCTTCCCAAATCCTTGAACCAAACACAACCTTAAGGTTGCCGTTGTTTCACTATGTTTCGGTCTCAATAAGAGACTAATCTGTTGAAGGTTTTGCATGGCTATAAGAACAGATTTCATGTGTTTCCTAGTGAAAGTGTTGAACTTATGTTTGGAAATCTTATGCAGAAGTATAATATTTTTATTGGTCGGTGGTGCTCTAGCTTTCTTACCAGATTAGAAGTAATTTTTGTTACAAAATGAACATTGATCATACTAAGTTTTATTGATGGTGGAGAGCTTTAAACATTGAACATACCATTTTGTGGAAGTTTGACAGATCATGCTCAGCATATCATGGATTGTTCCAATAGGGTTTACAAATATAATATTGGTGGTATTCACTACACCATGCCTTTAACTTAGTAAGGATCTTTTCTTTCTGTTAGTGTTTATGAAGTTATAAGCATGTGTTTGAGAGTTGATTTGTTTTAGGGTTGAGACTGACAGTTAGAAGTTATAAGCTCTTGGTTGCTGACTTTTGGTTCTCACTTAAACCTTTTGGTGTGATATTTTCTTCTTGCTAGGAGTGATGTTTTTTGGCCCGATTAATCCAACTAATTTGATTATAAATAGATGGATGGTGATTGGGTATGTGTCCATAGTGAAAGGGTATGCAATGATGGTGTTGAGGTACGGGTAACCAGATAGGCTTTTGGCTTAATGGTTGTTTGTTAACAGCCAGTAGGCAATGTGCGGTGAGATGAGGATGGTCAGCGGTGGTGGCTAGAGTTTGGTGAGAACTAGTTTAGGTTCTCAATAAAGATGGAGTGAAGACTTCAGTCATAAGAGATTTGACTTTCTTCAAATAACTATGTAATAGTAAAAGGGTAATTATGCAAAAGTAGATTTTCTGTTAACATTGTTAGACCAATAAAGCTTACAGTGGAAGTCAGTGTAATTTGTGAAAACCCAAGGTGAGGTCTTTGTAATTGTTAGATATCTCGAGGGATGGGTCAATGCAATATAACCCATGTCTTTTTAAATTCCCTCTGCTTGGATTTCTAATTAGATCTCTCTTCATGTTGTTGTTATAAAGCAATTATATCCAGCCTTTCATCTATAATTCTTTATGTAGGGCCTGTATCCTACCCTTGCCCCAAAATTTTCCCTTGAATTATGTCTCACTTTTGTACAAGTGCTCAAGTTCTTCACTCTATCTACTACTCATAGTGGTTACACTTCATAGAAACAAATATTGGTAAATAGTGAGCTGAGCAGCATAGATGCATTTTTAGATGCTTGGGAGATTCGTAATATGCAAGATGTTGTACATTTATTAGTTAAGGTGAATCACTAGATACTTATTCACCTTTGCAATGCTCCTCAATATCTTGAATTTACAGATTCATATGCTTATCAAGAATTTACAGATTAAAGTGTCTGATATATAAATTTAGAAAACCTAATGAACCATTTATCTTTTCCAATGCAGGTATTGAATCGGTATATGAATGGAAAGGAGAGGTAAGATTTCCCACTACTACAAACTGAAAAGGAGAACCCTTTGAATTTATGGTAAAAGTTATTTTATGCTTGTTTTGCAAACTTCCACATTGTTGGCTGCAGGTTCAGACAGATTCTGAGGAACTGCTTATAATCAAGACTAGGGAATCCCTTTTGGAAGCTCTAACTGAGCACGTTAAGGCAAATCATGAATATGAGTAAGTCAATTCCGCTGCAATATCTTACCTGCTTATTGTTTGTACCCTGACATAAAATGACCCCAATCCATTCCAACAACACCAAACACCAACTGCATCGGTTCTTGAATATAATAATAACACAATCACTATGAAGACATTCTGGCCCTTGACCTGGATTCTTAACCACATCTGACTTGACTAGTATTTGTAATTAAGGTGTATGCATAACAAGTTTTCTTCTCACCATCACTGTGCTCTATTTTCACCAGGGTTCCTGAAGTAATTGCCATGCCAATAGTTGGCGGCAGCATCCCATACCTTGAATGGCTCAAGAACAGTACAAGGGACTGAATTCCTCTACCTCGGCAATGGAGTTACATGAATCTATCTAATGTTTGCTGAAATGGCATTTTTCGTTTGTTTGTCAGGGGTCATCCTATTTAGTTGTACATTCATATGGCCTCTCTCTCTCTCTCTCTCTCTCTCTCTCTCTCTGTGTCTGAGACTTGCTATGGAACTGATTATCAAATATGTATTCTATTCTGAGCACAAGGAATTTGACATCCTATAAGAATTATCTGTTGTTTATGTTATATGGACTTTCTTACTTCGGGATAAAGCAATAAAAACACAACTAAATTTAAGGAAAAAAGAGTTTATCATTTCAACTGCCGTGAGATGGAACCTAATGAGATGTTTATGATTTATGAAACTATCTAGGGATGGCAATGGGGTTAATGGGGTGGATATTAATTCTCTATCCCCATTTCCCTATAATAAATTTTCCCCATTCCTCATTTCCCATTCCCCATGGGTACCACCCTCCCCATGTCTTAATGGGTTTGGATTTTTCCCAACCCACTTTAATCTCCATTTTTATTTTATTTTTATTTTTTATATTTAATATTAACAACCATTTTTTTTTTTTTTAAGGTTCACAACAAAAGCTAAATATATCTTCAATTTTTTTTTCTTTTTTTTTAATATATTTAATGTTAACAAATTTTTTTTTTTTTTTTTAAGGTTCACAACAAAAGCTAAATATACCTTCAATCTTTTTTCTTTCTTTTTTAATATTTTTAATGTTAACAATCTTTTTTTTTTTTTTTTTAAGGTTCACAACAAAAGCTAAATATACCTTTAATTTTTTTTCTTTTTTTTTTTTAAATATATTTAATGTTAACAACTCTTTTTTTTTTTTTTTTTTTAAGGTTCACAAAAAAGCTAAATATACCTTCAATCTTTTTTCTTTCTTTTTAAATATATTTAATGTTAACAACCTCTTTTTTTTTCTTTTTTAAGGTTCACAACAAAAGCTAAATATACTTTCAATTTTTTTCCTTTTTTTTTTAAATATATTTAATGTTAACAACTCCTTTTTTTTTTTTTTTTTTTAAGGTTCACAAAAAAGCTAAATATACCTTCAATCTTTTTTCTTTCTTTTTTAATATATTTAATGTTAACAACCTCTTTTTTTTTTCTTTTTTTTTTTTTAAGGTTCACAACAAAAGCTAAATATACCTTCAATTTTTTTTCTTTTTTTTTTTAAATATATTTAATGTTAACAACTCCTTTTTTTTTTCTTTTTTTTTTTCTTTTTTTTTTTTAAGGTTCACAACAAAAGCTAAATATACCTTCAATCTTTTTTCTTTCTTTTTTAATATATTTAATGTTAACTCCTTTTTTTTTTTTAGGTTCACAACAAAAGCTAAATATACCTTCAATCTTTTTTCTTTCTTTTTTAATATATTTAATGTTAACATTTTTTTTTTTTTAAGGTTCACAACAAAAACTAAATATACCTTCAATCTTTTTTCTTTCTTTTTTAATATACTTAATGTTAACAACTTTTTTTTTTTTTTTTTAAGGTTTTAGCTAAATATACCTTCAATCTTTTTTCTTTCTTTTTTAATATATTTAATGTTAACAACTTATTTTTTTATTTTTTTTAAGGTTCACAAAAAAGCTAAATATACATTCAATCTTATTTTATTTTATTTGGTTCAACAACAAAATCAAATACACATTAATTAATTAATTAAAAAGTTTGTTTTATAATAATCAAATATATAATTTTGAGACAATCAAATAAGTTTTAGTAATTAAAAAAAATGTGGAAGATTAAAAAAAAAAATTACAACCATCCCTCTCTCTCACTCTCACTCTCTCCCCTACATGTTATAAGACTCTGTTTACAATGTTATAAGAGCTTGTTTGAAGAAATAAAATGTGAAAGAACCTGTTTGAAGAAAGTGTTATAAGACCCACATTAAATTGCATCAGGGCATAAACAAGGAATTGTTTATTGATCTCTTAGCCACGGACATTTTAGACATTAAATCATCTTCCTTTTAGCAAATTTGAGCCATTCTTTTTAATTTATCCAAAATCTAATTATACCTTTTAACAAATCTGAACCATTCATTTTAAGATATCTAAGCCTTACCACACTCAATCCATCCTCCATCTTCTTCCTTTAGTCCCCCACGAATTTTGTTGTTTGTTACTTTTAAAAAACAAAAAATGTTTTTTCAATTAAATTTTTATTAATTTCACAACACCATTACCACTATTCTCACCTTCACTATCACACTACCATCACCATAGCCACTACCATCATCACTACCACCTTCACCCCACCACTATGTCACAATCTCTACTTTCACCTTCGTTCCATCACCACCACCACCAAATATAAAAAAATATATTTTTAATTTTTTTTATAAAAAATATTTTTCATTAAAAAATATTTTCTATCTAAATAAATGAAGCATAACATTGGGAAACAAGCTGATTTCAGTTAAATCTGTTCATAACTAAGAAAAATTCTTTTATTTTAAAAAAAAATTATTTAGTAAGACTTTGTATCCCCTTTTTGTTTTTCCAGCAAATAAATCTTTGTACCCATCATTTCTAACCAATCATGACTCATGCTTGTTTCGATTATCTACAATTTCCTTATTTTCAAATACATTCATATATATATATTGTATAAATTGTGTGATAATATAAAACAAATAGATTCATACTCGTTAATTGAAATTTCAGAACAAGCAAACCATTCTGAAAATTACAATACATAACAAAATAAAATAACATAGAAAAGTAAACCGAAACCTGCACTAGACAGCGTCCTTAATTTTTTTAAATAAATTTAAAAAATTCTAGATATGCATAAAATTTGACAAGAATAATGTGACAATGTTAATTAATGTGTATTTGATTTTATTGTTGAGCCAAATAAAATAAAATAAGATTGAATGTATATTTAGCTTTGGTTGTGAATCTTAAAAAAAAAAAATGGTTGTGAAATAAAAAAAATAAAACAAAAGAAAAAAGATTGAATGTATATTTAGCTTTGGTTGTCAATCTTAAAAATTAAAAAAAAAAATGGTTGTGAACCTTAAAAATAAAAATAATAAAAAAAAAAGATTGGAGGTATATTTAGCTTTGGTTGTGGATCTTAAAAAAAAAAAAAAAAAAAAAAAGGAGAGTTTTTTGTGAACCTGAAAAAATAAATAAATAAATAAAAGAAAAAAGATTGAATGTATATTTAGTTTTGGTTGTGAATCTTAAAAAAAAAATAAATAAATAAAATAAAATAAAGTTTTTTGTGAACCTGAAAAAATAAATAAATAAATAAAAGAAAAAAGATTGAATGTATATTTAGTTTTGGTTGTGAATCTTAATCAAAAAAAAAAAAATTGTGAACCTGAAAAATAAATAAATAAATAAATAAAAGAAAAAAAAATTGAATGTATATTTAGTTTTGGTTGTGAATCCTAAAAAAAAAAAAAACATACGGGGAAATTAGTGGGTACCCATCCCGATATTTAAAGAATATCACCTACCCTACCCAATGGATAAGAAAAAAGGAGAAAACCCATGTATTTGAGTTGGGTCTCCATGAATACCCACAGGGTAGATTATTCATTGCCATCCCTAAAACTATCTTTTACAGGTGTTCAACCCTGTACTTGTGGCCCACAAGTTGTGGGCTGGGGGCTCTTTGTTATCTGGAATTGTGTTAGCTTAATTAGCAGTCATACTCCAACTTAGGTAACATTGTTGATATTCATTTTAACTATAGTTGAATCAGTTGTGATTTGTGGCACTAAATTTCCTGGCATTAATGGCACTAATTTCTATATCACGTAAAAAAAAAAAAAAAAAAAAAACAAAGTTACCAAAACAGGAAATTAGTGCCATTCGTGCCAGGAAATTTAGTGCCACAAATCATTTTTCATAGTTGAATATGGAAATGGATCAATGCAACTTGTCACCTTGCCCTTTCTGAATTAAGCTTGTTTTACACTCATCCGAGACTAGATCCAAACTCCTGAATCAATATCAAGAGTGTCCTGCTATGTGTATCAATACCAGTTTCCAGAAGGCACTCGCACTATGAAATTACTCAGAAAAAGTGAGCTGGAAACCTCTACAAATATGATATAACCATTGCAAATATGATATAACCAACCAATAAATAGCAAAGGATCCATACACCAACAGTGAGCCATTCTAAAATAACAGATGGACCAAAGAATATAGCAGACTAGTTTTGGGAATCAAGCTGAAAGAATATATATAAATTGCAACGTTCTGAAAAGGCAAAAAAGCATTCATCATAAAGACCATTACAATTCCTTCTGTCGACATATGGGACTAATTTTCTACCACCATAGAAAAAGAGAAGATAGTAATATCAAACTACAACCAAATGCAATAATGCAGCAAAATATAGCAACTAGTACATCCAGCAAAGCATTCCAAACCACTAGAATTTTTAAAGCAGGTTTTCAAAGTCTAGAGTATGAAACATCATTTCATTGGGTTGATGCTCATTCTCCAATTAACACACAATTAGTCAGCACAAACAAATGACATTCAACGCCCACCTCCTCCAGGAGAATATCACAACTCGTCAGCTTGAAAGATGTTTAGGATTCATCTATCTGGTCCTGCATAAAAAGTTCCAAAGTAAAATGAAGTCAAATCATCAATCGAGCTAGTTCTGTAATTATAAGGGTTACGTGTTGTACCCAAAAAAAAAAAAAATTATTATTAGGGTTACGCAAGATCTATAGCTAATAGAATAATCTTGACCATAAAGAGAGAGAGAGAGAGAGAGAGAGAGAGAGATGCACAGACCTGCATGTCTGAAGTCCAAAGAGTCAGATTGTCCCTTAGCAGTTGCATGATGAGAGTGCTGTCCTTGTATGATTCTTCACCTAAAGTATCAAGTTCAGCTATTGCTTCCTCAAATGCCTGTCCACAGAGATAATAATAAAGGTACAATCAATAGAAATCTAATATGGAAGTCTGAAAATGAAAAGCCTTGTGCAACACCAGCCTCCAGTATAATTCATAGTAGCAAGCAAGAGGCACACTGATTGTAACTCTCAAACGGTCACTTGGCTTCTTTCTACCATTAGGAAAAAAGTACTCCTGGCAAGGTTGTTGACTCAACTTCACAAAGCCTAATATAACCCCAAAGGTAATAATAGTTCATTACCATGGAGACCACCACATTATAACGTAAGAGAGAACATAATGAAATGTGGCACTGCAACAGTGCAATTACAGAATTTTTCAATCACTGAGCATTTCACAACTCCATCTATGATATATAAGTAAATAGTAATAAAGGAGTAAAACAAATAATCATCTTACTGAGTTTTGATTTAACAAAGCAGAGATATATACAACAACCTGATATTCAACAACCAAAAACCCTCCACCACCTAAAATATATATTAATGATCTGTTCAACTGATCTGCTCTGTATCTATTCTTTGGACTTCTTCTTTTTTTTTTCTTTTTTTTTTTGTGGATTTTGTGATATATAAGAGTTAAAAAAAAAAAATTTTTTTGGGCAACCTGACCATTAAACAGACAAACACCTCCTCACAAGGCTCAAACACTGTTGAAAAGCTATGATATATATATATATATGAGACAGTTTAGGTGGGTCATCAGGAAATTCAGGGATAAAATTGAGTTTGATTTTTACAGAGATAGAGAGAGGAAGGTTCTGTGAAGTAATCAGTAAATTCCAACCACTCTAGATCTTAAGTTTTTTCCTACCAGATAAAGATTAACATTTTGGAATTGCTTCAGTTTCACACAGCTTTTATTGCTCTCTTTAAATTATTATTAGAACCTGTTTAAATCATGGTTAAGTTTGTTTTTGGATTCTTACAGAGGTTGTCCCACAGTTTATTAAATTCAAAGTGACGTGTAAGTTGATGATTGGTTGTCCTCCATCAAATACAATGTTAACAGCACAGCTGTGTACAATTAAAATTCATAAATTAATTAGCGAAAGAAACAATTGTAAGTCATTGTAATCCTTATTTATATTGATTGCAAGACTTCTTATTTTCCCTGACCATTACTTCCAGAAGACAGCCTGTGACATATATCACATGTATCAACAGAAAAACCCACAAAGGAAGCAAACATTTAATTCAATTTCCACCAATGCAATGTAAAAAACAATTTTTTTCCTTAAAAATTAAAATTTAAAACAAAAGCAGTTGAAGAGAACCACCAGTCACAGCCTGCATTTATAATTAAGTTCTCTATCCAATCATCAAGCTAACAAACCATCACCATCAATACAGATACTCTAAGAAAAGTAATGTAGCACATGCAAGCCAGATAATCCAGATCTGGATAATTATAAATCATACTCATGCAAAAACATAAGCAAGGACAACCAGCATAGAGAAGCTTCACTTGGATGTAATAGCACAATCTAATATACATGTCAAACAACATTAGCAAGGACCACTAAAAAAAGCTACCCAAAGTATGTATTGCAAAAAGATCAGGGGGCAATTACTCTTAGAAGTCCCAACCAAGCTTGTAACTCAAAGTTGGTGTATTGTAGAGTTTTGAGCAGTTGAATATCATTAACAAGCTCAACACCAAACTCCTAAAATGAAACTTTCCAATGTCTTTCCACTAGGCTAAGAAACACAGACAATTCTACGAAGGAAGTGTGTTGTGTCCGATACTCATGTCGGACACCGACACTCTTCATCCACTCCTAAATGTATGTCCGACACCTCTTCAACTTATCTTAATAAAAAAATCAAATTCATAATATCGGACACTTTATCGACACTTCGCAGACACTTTTTGAACACTCTAAACACGTCTTATGTGATGAATACTTTTATAATAGCAATGTTCTGCATTTGTTTTGAAGCATTAATAAAATAAATATATCATGTATATTGCAAAGTTCTATAAGAATGAAATTGTTACACGAATGATATCTAAATATTTAAATTATGAAATATATAACTTTTTAATGTAATTAGTGTTATTTTACATATTTTTCATCATCTTTCAATAAATTTTTATATATGACATATAACAAGTATGTAAAAATAAAATTTTAACATGTCCCAGAGTGTGTCGTGTCCTGCATTTTTTGAAAATCGACTTGTCGGCTTTCAATGTCGTGTCGTGTGTCCATATCTATGCTACTTAGCTTAAAGGTCTTTCCACTTTCCACTTAAAGGTCTTTCCAATATCTTTCCACTTCCATATTTTTTGCACAGTTGCCATGCTAGTGCATCCACGCTACAGAGAGATTATGATGATTATCCACAATAGCCACATATAAATGGACATTTTAGATTCACTAATATGAACCTCACATCCACATAAGGCTAATTAGCTCTTTCATCAACCCTTCACTAGAACCAACTGTATCAAATTGGAGATATGAACACCGAATTTCATCCCAACAATCCTTGAAAATTGAGATCATCATATCAATGGTTTCATGGTCGGTCTTCGGTCGATGGTGGTGTAGATATGAGAGAAATCACAACACTCAACCCATATATTTTCACCATCTCCTTTCTCTATATGTTAGGGTTTTGAGATGAGGTGTAATCCTAGAAGGGTTGAAACCATAGAGAGTCAGCAATGAGGGTCTAACGGAGAACTAGAAACTATAGAGAAAGGTTAGAGCAGTGTTGTCAAAGTCGCGCCTAGGCGCGCGCCTAGGCGCAAGGCGAGTCGAGGCGCCCCATCTGCGCCTGTGCAGGTACCAGGCGAGGCGACTTGAACCAGGCGAGCGCCTTAGCTGCGACTGGAGCAAGGCGAGAGAGGCGCAAGGCCCTCGCCTAGGCGCGACTGAGTGTTTGATCTGTAGATCTGATCTAACGACTGAGATGCGACTCAGATGAACCTGTCGAATGGCTCGTAGTCACAGACGATCAGAACTCATGTACCATATGAGCCAAATAGGACTCAGATTAACCCTAATCGAAGTCGTCTCTCCCTCTTTCGCCTCGCAATCGACTTCGAGCTGCTGGAGCAGGACTTGGTCTGCGACTACGACTGCGACACAAGAGCTGGACTTCGATTACGACACTGGATCGACTTCGACTTCGCAGGTTCAACTCTCTCTCCCCTTCTCCTTCTCCTTCGTCTTCGACACTGACACTGGTTGTTCGACTTTCATTTTTTTTTTTTTTTTTTCCTTTTCTTTTTTTTTTCCTTCGACTCAGTTCAGTCCTCTGTTATTTTTTCAACTTTTTTTGTTTTGCCCTTTTTTTTTTTTTTTTTTTTTCAATTATTTGAGTCTATTTTTTTTCCTTCAGTTTTCAGTCCATTCCTTTTCTTCTTCTTTTCAATTATTAATTTTTTCTTATTCTTTCGACTTTCTTTGTCTTTTTTTTTTTTTCATTAATGATTATTACATTCATTATGATTATTACATAAATAAATACATAAATAAATTAATTCATACATACATAAATAAAAAAAATAGATACATTACATTACATTCATTATGATTATATTGAAATTGATTCATCATTATACTGAAATTAATTAATTGATCATTAATTAAAAAAATAGAAAATTGATTCATAAGTTAATTAATTCATATACATTACATACATTGAATCATAACATTAATTAATTCATAAATTGATTCATAAGTTAATTAAAAAAATAGAAAATTGATTAATTAATTAGAAAAGATTAATGTGTTGTGATTAATAAGAATTTAATGTGTTGTATGTGTTGTGATTAATGTGATTAATAATAATTTAATAAGAATTTAATTGATTAATAAAGATTAATCAATTTATCAATTAATCAATTTATTGTGTTGTGATTAATGTGTTGTGATTAAAAAAATAGAAAATTGATTGATTAATTAATTGATAAATTGATTCATAAGTTAATCAATTTATTAATGTGATGAATTAATAAATTGGTCAAAGTTTTTCTTGAAAAAATAATGTAACATAGGAATGAATGTAATGGAATGTAATGTACATTAATTAATTAATTCATCATTAATTAAAAAAATATAAAATTGATTCATACATTACATACATTAATTAATTCATCACATAACATACATTACATTCATTATACTGGATATTTATGTTTTGGATGTTTAGTGTTTATGTTTTTATTTTATTGAATGGGGTATATTTGATCTTTGAAAATTGAAATGTTATGTAATATACACTTTCATGGGTATGAGAATTATTCTATATTTTGTCTTGAATCTTGATTACTTTTTATTTTTTTAAAAATTGTCTTACTACTATGAATGATTAGTCTATATTAATTTTTCTATTTTTTACGAATACTGTGCGCCTTACTTCAATAAACCCCGCGCCTCGCCTTGCGCCTTGCGCCTAGGCTCCAAGAGACCTTCGGCGCCTTAGTGCGCCTTGAGCCTTTAAAAACACTGGGTTGGAGGGTGAAGGCCAAGAATCACGCCTAAGGAGATAGGGAATCGCTAACTCTGTAATGTAAGAGAAGAGGAAAGAGAGAGACAATGGAGGATGAGGAGGAAAGAGAAAGACAAAGATCTAGTGAGGAGAGATGAGCGAGGAGAAAGAAGATGGAGATCCTATTGCTCTATTTGGTTGGAAGATTTGATGAGGGAAATAGAAAGAAAAAGGGAAATAAAAAGAAAATGAGAAAGAATTAACAGGATTCGAATTCCAAGTTATGTTTGGTTGAGTTAAGAAATTGCGGGGAAAAAAAAAAAAAAAGCCTTGTTTGGCAACTTTCAATTTTAGCTAAAAAGTCAAAAAGTCACTATAAGTTGTCACATCAGTTTCTCTACTTTTTTGCACATCTTTTCATAAAAAGTTAAAAAGTTACTAAAATAGTTTGTTCAAAAGATAAAAAGTGGGATTGCATTTTCTTCTCACTTTCTTTTTCCTGGTGTTTTCCATTATAACCAAACAAAAAATGAGATTACATTTCATTTTCCCTTTCCCTTTCCATTTCTCTCATCAAATCCTCCAATCAAATACCGTCTATGAGAGAAAGCACTATGAGAGGAGAGTGTTAAATCTAAGAGGGTAGAGAGAGAGAGTAAAGGAGGTTATAAGATAGAGAGAGAAGACGAGATAAAGTAGATACTTGACAAGGTATTATTTAGAGAACCAATTACATGGTGCCACCTGTAATAATTGATGTATTGTAATCTGCACAACCACCACGTCGTCTAACACTATTAAATGCATATTTGGGAAGGCTCAGTTTCGGCAGGTTTCTATTTCCAAGAACCGTTGACCCACCAAGTTAAAAAAACCAAAAAATTGATCACATTCAACTGACACTGACCATACATTTTGACAAAGTTGACCATTGGTGAACAAGTTAAGTAGGTTCGGTCAATTTTCTCGGGTGAATTAAATTGTTGAACAGCCTTCAAAAGGAAACAAATGAATCGTTCCTAATCTATAACTTTTTTCCTTTTTGTTCCTTTTATACAATTACTTAAATGCAAACTTAAGTAGTTAACTTATTTTGTTTCTATTATTTTCTAATAAGTGAAGGCTGGAGCAGTTAACTCTTCTCATTACTTCATGACAAAACAAGAGACGATTCAGTGATTTTATTAAGTTTACAGAATGTTGATATGAAACAATTATAAAACTATCCTTCCATCTCCAAAACCACAAGCATTCTTGAGAATTAAAATACTTACAAGTCATAGGTTGCTTTCACTCAAAATTATTTCAAATATTTCATCTACTAAATCCTAAGTGAACGATGTAAAGAAGATCAATGGACAACTTTCACATAGAAAGCATGTACATAGCCGATCATATAGGAAAATTCATTAACTCTCATCCAAACCCTCCTTCAGTGAAATTCTTACTTAATCCACCTCCAAACCAAGTCATATTATAATTGACAAACAATACCATAAACATTTTCTAGGCATGATATCTTATCATAATAAACAAATGCTTAACAAGAGAAAGATAAGATAAGAATACCATTTCAAACCAGAAGTAACTTGGAGTGAAGTATACCTGTTTTGCCATGTTACAAGCTTTATCAGATGAATTGAGAATCTCGTAATAGAACACTGAGAAATTGAGGGCTAGCCCCAGTCTTATGGGATGTGTTGGAGCCAGATCAGTCAAAGCAACATCCTTCAACAACAACACAAAATCAGAACTCCTAAATGCACAAATCTGCTATACTCTCAAAAAGCCTACATGATCAGCCAATCCATAACAATATGTCATCATGTTCATTGCGCTAAATCCACAATTAACAACTATCACTCGCTCGAAATCCTAAGCACATAACTACATTCTTGACCTAAATTCAAAATTTCCAATACTACAAGGTGTGTAAAACCTAATTTCACAACAGTAAATCATATCATGCGCTAATGTCACAAATTTCAAGTCAAATCTAAGTACCTGAGCAGCCTTGTAAGCGTTCATAGTGTCCTCAGCAGCCTCCTTACGCTCGTCACCAACCTTGAACTCAGCAAGATACCTATGGTAATCGCCTTTCATCTTCAGATAAAACACCTTGGACTCGGTGGCGGTGGCGGAAGGAACGAGATTGGAGTCGAGCAAGTTGAGAATACCAGCGCAGACGAGAGAGAGCTCGGACTCGACCTTGGATCTGTAGTCCTTGACCAAAACGACATGGTCATCGTTCTTGCGAGACTCCTCTTTCTGCTCGATCGAGGAGACAATACGCCAGGCAGCACGGAGAGAGCCGATGACGTTCTTGTAGGCGACGGAGAGGAGGTTGCGCTCCTCGACGGTGAGCTCGCCGGCGAGAGTGGATCCGACGACGAGCTTCTCCATGAACATCACCATCTCTTCGTAGCGCTCGGCTTGTTCGGCCAGTTTCGCCATGTAAACGTACTGTTCTCTGCTTAGGTTGTCTGGAACTGTCATAGTCGCCATTGCTGAGTAGAGAGAGAAGCGGAGAGAACTATAGAGAGAGAGAGATAGAGGAGGGAGGAGAGAGGAGGGAGTCTTTTATATTGGGACGACACTCGTATTGTTTTACTAGTGTCTGAGCGTGATTGTTGGCCTTGTTTTTTAGGAAAGAATCATGGTTGGTAGTTCCATTTTCAAAACTGAGAGTGTGTTTGATTTGGTCCTGGGGCGATAAATTTTTAAAATAATTAGAAAAAAAGTTTAGAAATTTGTTTGATTTGTTTGGTTATATATTTTAAAAATAGTTTTAGAATATGGTAGTTTGGGATGATTTGATATTTTGTTGTAAGTTAAGTAAATATGTGTGAGAGAAAAAGTGATTGAGAATGAGAGAGAAGAGAGAAAAAATGATTGATTGATGTATATGAGATAAAAAATAATTTAAGAAAAAAATTTCCAAAATCATAAAACCAAACAAAATTTTAGAAAATGTTCTCTTAAATTTATTTCTCAAAAACAAATGAAACAAGGCCTGAGTTTTTTTTTTTTTTTTTTTCCATTTGTTTTTAGTTTTAATGGATATTTTTTTAATTTTAAGTATTTTTTTTTTTTTTAGATATACCTTACTTAGATATATTTAAAGAGTAAAAGATTTGTGAAAAATATTTTAAAAAATTAATAAATACATAAAAATAAAAATAAAATACTAAACTTTCTTCTTCTTTTTTTTTTGTATTTTTGGTATTTAGTGAATTTTTTAAAGATTTTTTTACCAAAATTATCCTTTTTAAGTGTATTTATGATAAGTGTATTTAAAAATTAAAAAAAATTACTTAAAATATTAAAAAATAAAAAAAATACGAAAAACAAGAAAGTTGGATTTTTTAAAAAGTATTTTCAAAAAATAAAAAACAAACATAGTGAATTTTATTTTGTTTTGAATGGCTTAAATTTTAACTTTTCAATATATCAGCCTGTTATCTATTAAGAAGGTTGATAGTTACGATTGATAAAGTGACAATTACGATAAACAAGTGCTACATAAGTCATCCAGTCAATCGATTAGTAAATACAAATTCAAGCCATTCAAACAAATTCAATTTAAATTATCAATCTTTATTATTATAAAAAAGAAAAAAAAAATTCATGATCCTAGTGCACTATTATATGGTCATGTTCTTCATTAATTACAAACTATCATGTCTCTTCTTCTTCTTCTTTTTTAACTCAACTATCATGTCCTTGTTATTTTTTGGTTAAAAAATTATTAGGGATTCAAAATATTTTATCAAATATTCTATTAAATGCCCATGTGAGTCTTATATTCATTTGAAATATTTGGTAAAATATTTGAAATCTCTAACATTATTCTTTTTAGTTATTCAAAAGAAAATCGTGTATGTTATCATTTTCACCAATCATAACATATTTGAGACAATATGTAGCCGTGCCCGGTCCACCAAATAACTTCTCTGTTTTTTTATATGCTGACTGTAGGTGAAAAGTTACGTCAGTGGTGGCGTGTCAGTGTTAACTCTAAGTAAATTCAAACGGCGTCGTTTGAAATGTACAGAGCTTCCATTTGAAAAGTGGGTTGGCTTTTTAATTTTTTGAATTTTTTGACTATTTTAACATGGGCTAAAAAGATTAGTTTGGAAATGATTTTTTTAGCTTTTTTAACTTTTTTTGTGAGAAAAAAATATAATGATTATGAGTTGAATGTAATATTTTATTTGTTGTGACTGAAATAGTATATTTTGTCTTTTGTGACTATTTTAACCACAAATCAACTTGCCAAACAACACCAGAGGCTATTTTATGTTACGCCCATTGAGGGTGACGCACCACAACTCTATAACTTATTTTTAGAAGTAAATTAAAAGATAGTTTATTTTACTTTTTTTTACTTTTTTTAAAAAAAAAAGATTTTTTTAAAAAAAAGATATACAAATAAAAAAATAGAAAAGTAATGTAATTAAAATAAAAAATAAAAAATTAACTTCTAATTGTATTACCAGAATAGACATAGGTAACATAGGCTATGTTCAACTTTTTTACAAGCCCAGATAAAAAAAACTCACGGGTGGGTAGCATTGTGGTTAAGATTTGGGGTCTAACCCCCAAGGTCACAGGTTCAATTCCCTTCCTCCTGGGCCAATCTCCTGGGCGAAGCACAGTTGGTTAGGAGGTTGGACCTCAAGTTGTCTAATCAACACTTGGTGTGGATTCAATACTATTAACACTTTGTGTGGATTCAATACTCCCCCGCTGTACGAGTGCTGACTTAAGCACAGTTGGTTAGGAGGTTGGACCTCAAATTGTCTAATCAGCACTTGGTGTGGATTCAATACTCTCCCGCTGTACGAGTCCTGACTTAAGCGGAGCTTGTCTTGAGAGGTCGGGCCGGCTAACAGGACACCTTGGTGGTCGGGCCGGCTAACAGGACACCTTGGTGATCTCTGCAAGGGGCGCTGCCTTGGACTTGCAAGAGAGTAGGGAGGATTTTCCTGTAACAAAAAAAAAAAAGTCCAGATAAAAAGAATTAAGAAGAATCTGAAATTAAAGGTCCAGATACATTGAGGTAGTATGACTGTGGAGGCAGGAATTTGGTGAAGAAGAGGTACAGATTAATAATATTGATTTTTTTTTATAATAAATAATAATAAGATATTACTAAACTTAAATATTAAAAATAAAATTGGATAAATGTGAATTTTAAATTAAAGAATTCGAGTTTAAATTTTATATAAATATTGGAGAGTAACTATTTTAGGTGAATTGAAAAATTAAAAAAAAAGATAAGTTGTGGTAGAAATGATATATTTTAGTAGAGAAATTCTAAAAAATATTTTGCAAAAAAAGTATCTATCATATATCGCAAGTGACTGACATTTCTATCATAACACATATTCAATTATTCACTGTATTTAGTTTCAATTTTTTAGAAATTTAATTTAATTTTTTTTTATTTTTAGTTAATATTTTTAAAATTTTAAACAATTTTTTTTTTTTTTAGATGCACATTATTTAGATGTATTTAAAAATAAAATATTTATAAAAAAAATATTTTTAAAAAATAATAAATATACAAGAATACAAAAACTGAAGCAATGGCTTGTTTGAAAGCCATTCGTTGGGTTGTTGGTTATGAGATACAATGCATTACCGTAAAAATTGACAGCCAAGTTTTGGTACGTTTGTTGCAAAATTTTGGAAGAATTAATTATTGGCAGCTTGAGACTACTATTCGTTTTAGTGATATTATATACCAGCAATGATAGAGATCCCTTTTGTGGAGGATCCCCACAACCCCCTTTGTGATCCACACCATTCATGATGTGGACCCCACACATATATAAGTGGGCCCCACACATCATGAATGGTGTAGATCAGTAAGGGGGTTATGGAGATCCTCCACAAAGGGGGTCTCACTCATTTTTCTATTATGTACTATAGTACACTTTTTGATTTTCTTTCTATTGAGAAAGTGGAAAGGAAGGTAACCACTTAAATTCTATATTTAATGGTATATAATTCATGTTAGTCCTCAAAAGACAAAAAAACGTTGCCACTCAGATAGCTCAGGGGAGGAAAAAAAAAAAAAAACATGCAAGGACAATTAACAGTGGATTTTGCCTAATTTTTCAACTTATGATAATGTTAGCACATAAATTTCAACTATAAAAATCAATGTTTGGTACCCAATTCAAACTCATTTTGAGTACATGCCCTGTTAAATTTGAACCACGTAAACAATCATACTACAAACTTCAAAAAGTATTGAGAAAAATATATCGATAGTTCATAATTATTTTAGATGAAGTCCATATCATATTAATTTTAAATTTATATTTGTGATAAATTTTGATATCTTTTTATGATTGATAGCATTTCTATTATGCAAATATAAAAGAGTTAGGGCGAATTACACTAATACTCCTTGTAATTTAAGTCTTGTATTACTTTTATTCCTGATCTTTCTATTGTGATATATTTAATCTTGAATTTTGAATCTCATTCTAAATAAGGATAATTGATGGCACTGTTACTCCATTTTAAGGATAAAGTTGTCAATTTGATAAAATATAAACTAGTTTGACAAAAATAAATCTCAAAAAATTATTTTTAAATTTTTAAAAATTAATTTTACCCATCAAATATAAAATTATATAAAAATGATAAATCTTTTACATTTACCAAATTAATTTTTAGTATGTGCTTGGATAATGATCATGTAATGGATAGTTATTTTTGTTGATATTTTTAGATGGTTGTCATGCAACAGATGGTTGTATTTGTTGTTAACAGATTTTTTATTATTATGGTTATTATGTAATGGATGGTTATGAGGCTTTTAATGTCTAATCGATGTATATTAAAAGTTTTTAATTTTTAATTTTTTGATTTAATGGATTGGTTCAATAATGATATCAAAGTTGTCGCCATGTTTGACTTAAAAAAAAATAGAAACTAATTTAACAAAAATAAATATCAAAAAAAATTATTTTAAAAAATTATTTCTACCCTTTCAAAAGATAAAATTATATAAAAATGATGTGTTTTTAATTTTTTTTTAACAATTTAGTTTTAACTTTTTTAGAAAAAAAATTTGAAAATAGATTTTGAAAGACAAACTAAACATAATTTTATAACCAAGAAAGTTTTCAACATTATTCATTTAAGAAAAAAGCCATTATATGTCAAACAATATATAAGTTAACCAACACAAAAGGATTGTTTTGGGAAGATTGTTAAAAACTGACTTTTTAGTTTTTTTTTTTTTTTTGCTTTTTTTTTGAAAAAATGTTTAAAAGATGTGAGAGACGATACTCAAAATGGATTAAAAGCTAGGAGATGGCTTTTAATCATCTTCCCAAAATAGCCCAAACTAAATTGTATGACTACTTTGCCCTTGAAATGGATTGTTTGCAATGGAAACACTTTTTTATAGTCTTTGTTTTGAAATAAAATTTAAAATTTAGAATCAAATATATTATAATTAAAAAATTTAAAACTAAAATAATACAAGTTTCAAACTATAAGAATGATTAATGTAATTATTTCAAAAAGTTAAGGAATCCCAAAAGAAATAAAAACATGCGAATTTTTTGTATCAAAAACATTTTGAAATTCTAAAATATAAGCTTTAGAGATAGGTCCCACTTTATTGATGTGATTTTTTGACTTTATTTTTATTTATTTATTTATTTTTAATTCTTACCCTCTCATTAAAATTCTCTTTAAAACTCAAAATTTAGAGCACTCTATCTTTCTTCTTCTTCTTCTTCTTTTTTTTTTTCTTTTTTTTTTTTTTTTTTTTTTTTTTTGGGTATTGTGAGATTGGTTTGGAGCTTATTGATTATCCTAAAGTCAACAGTGGCATATGGCCTAACCCGCATGCTGTCTTTTGACTTTCAGATATGGAGTTTTGTTTAGACTACTCGGTGGGTTTGTTTTGCGTGACTCCAAATTTGTTAAGGTTGAAAATTTTAATTTTATGATAAAATTAATTTATTATGGAAATAATTTGAGTTTTCGTTGATTTAAATCTCTCATTTTATACAACTAAGAAAATTATTTATGAAAAAATTAATTTGATTTAATATTAATTGTTATGTTACCAGATTATTTTTATCGATATAACATATATATTCTTAAAAATAGACTGTCAATTTATTATAATATACATATATATATGCTTTGATTAAATAATTATTTAAATTTGATCAATTTAATTTTTTATATTTATAATAAAATTGAGATGAAATTTCAATTTTAACAAATTGAAACTCGGGTTTGTATGATGCACACAGAATGCAAGAAGCGTGAGCTTACAATCAATGCATACATACGAAATGTAGCTTAAAATATGTGTAAAAATTGAAGAAGTTATTGGTTAGCATCACATAAGGCTCTACGGCCATGTTTGATTTGAAGGATTAGGGTATGGGATTGGAATTATTAATCTGTGGGCCCAATTATTCCATGTTTGTTTTGATATTTTGTTTTAGGATTATTAATCCAATGGATAATTAATCTAACAAATTTGTAGGATTATTAGTAATGGGGTAGGGGTGGGATTGTGAATACCACACTAATTTGATAAGATTATTTATACGTCACTATTAGTCTTATGAAATCAAACAAGGCCTACATGTATTGTGATTAATAAAGAAAGTGAAATTCATATTTTTATATTAAATAATTGAAGAACATGAGGAAATATAAAATTTGTAAGAAACTAAGACCACATAGTGCAACTAATTGCTTGGTTTTCAGTTTTCTAAAACACTTTTCAAAAAATTCTACTTTCTTATTTTTTGTGTTTTTTTTGTTTTTACTGAATTTTTTTAATATTTTAAGCAATTTTTTTACTTTTTAGACACACCTAACATAAATACACCTAAAAAGTAAAAAAATTGTAAAAAAATCTTTTAAAAATTCACTAAATACCAAAAATACAAAAAAAAAAAAAACAAGAATTCAGTATATTTTTTATATTTTTATGTATTTATTAATTTTTTAAAATATTTTTTCACAAATTTTTTACTTTTTAGATACATCTAAGTAAGGTGCATCTAAAAAAATAAAAAAAATGTTTAAAATTTAAAAAATATTCACTAAAAACAAAAAAAAAACTAAAAAAATCAATTTTTAAAAAATTTAATCCAGAAAACTCAAACCAAACACAGTGAATAACTTTTCTTAAAGGTGCATGCTTAGTTATGAAAACACAATTCTGGCACTGACAGTTGATGAAGCAAAAATAAAAATATTTATAATAAATAAAAAAAAAGAATTAAATGATATTAAATTTATTATTATTATTTGGTGTTATGGGTTTGGTGAGTTGTCAAAAACACTGTACCATAAAATATTGCACAAATAAAAATGAATCCCAGTAAAACAAAGAAAAGGAGAATATAAATAATTTATTTTTCAATTAAGGAGGCTTGGCTATGGTCTCTTTTAGAAACTTAGTTATTCGTTTGCGACTAAGGCCTGATTTAAAATAATCAATAAAAAATAAAAAGTTAAAAAATTATTTAAAAAGTCAAAAAATTCATACTTTCCCCTTCTTTGGGCAAGAAGGCAGTGTCTAAAAACTCATATGGCAAAAAGACAATTTTACCCTTACTTTTGGCCCCTTCTTTTGAGACAACAATTATTAAAAGGATAAATGACATTACACAAGCTCTCACCCCAAACTTCTCCATTCCTTCTCCAAACATACGCTACACTCCTCTTTCAAGTCGCCGATAGTCTCTCACTCGCACAGAAACGACAGTCCGTGACCCTCACACCGCCGACTACCGGAGCTCCACCATACCCTACCCCTTATAGCATCACCAAAGTCGTGCCAAAGTCATAGCTCCACGCGATCGTGTCACAATAGTAGCCGACGAGAAGGACCAACAATCGTCCAAATCTGCACCACCATTGACCATATCTTCACCACTTCGGCCCGTATCCCCCAAACTAGAAGGTAACATCTTGTATAGTCCAATAATTTTGCGCTTGTCAACCAATCCGTACAGAACCCGCTTTTGCACAAATTGTTAGCTTCTTGTGCTCCATGTTCGAGTTTTTGTAAATTAATCCACAGTACACGACTGTGGTATTAACCCCTTTTACCTTTCTTTCTCATCTTATTCTTTTATTTCCCTGTATATGTTGTACATAAGAATTGTTTGTATCATACAGGAAACATGGAGCACACGCTATTTTCGTGATCTTGTTGACATGCTTTAGCCCTTTTTTGTTTTTTTTTTTCTTGAGTGAAAAATCAATGTCTGATTTGCATCTTGAGTATACTTGTTTGGGGTCAAACATAGGAGGCTTTATTTTCAAGATTGGCATATTGCATCTACTTTCTTGCCTCTATCATAGACTTTTGAAGTTGCCAATTTGTGGATTGTTCCAAAGCCCCAGTAATACTGGCCATTCCCCTTATATGGACTAGGAACACAAAAATGATTCATAAACTACATGCAAAAAGTGTGTGTAAAGGGATAAATTATTATTAAATTGAAAATAAACCAATCAATAATTTTTTACGTAAATTACACTAACATCTCTTGAGTATTGAAAAAAATGTAGTAAATTTTATAATTTTAGCATAATTACATAAATTAATATAAATAGTAAAAAGATATCAATATAAATGATAAAAATATAACTTGTAATTATAAAAGAGATACCAATATTAATTTTTATTCATATAACTAATGAATTATTAATGAAAATAGACAGTATTGTAAATTAAAATTTAAAAAAAATTCAATATAATTATGTTACAAATGTGTGTCATGTTTTATACTCTCCAAGTAAGAGGGAGACCAATTAATGAGCATGTTGTGTGTAATTCCTAGTTTTTTCCTTGTTCATGATTGTTCGCTTCATTGTACTCTATTGTGAACATAGTACCATATGGACATAAAATTTTATCATAACCATTCCATAACCATATCCCACACTCATCAATGCCAACTCAAAACTCATAATTCCCTAATAAACCAGAGAACAACCATTAAGATGGTCACACATAAAATCATTCATTATCATTCACATAATTGCATAAAGATCAGGCAAATAGTTTTTCTCTCTTTTTAGCTCTCTCCTCTTTCCCACTGGTTTGTTTGTTTGGTTGTGGATAACAACTTTGATTTCCAACCAAGGAAGCAACCTGCTTGGTAATATATTTGTTACATACTTTAAATTTGAAAGAACAAATTGTAGTCCACAAAGTAACATAGAGCATTTTATGCACAATGCCACAAAATATGAGACTTATGCATAGTTACATATATGCATACTTCTTCGGTGCATATGACCAAGTAAACATGTTGGATGTATATCTTAGGTCAAGTGTCTGACATGGGTGCTTCACACATTTTCATATAATCTATTATGATAAAGCACTTTTGAAAATAATAAGTATTGCATCATAAAGCAGGAAATTGTGCTTGTTAATCTGTGCTTAATAGTATGGACCTCCTGAAAAAATTGGGATGCACAGAATTTGAAAAAACAAGTGTAGGGCCAGAAAGTGCCAATTGTTTACCTTTCCTATCCCTGGCTACAATGCAATTTGGGACAAAAGTATGAAAGGACGCATTCATGCATGGTTTCCCCAATTTTGCACACATACCCTAGGTCCACACAAGGGCAAAATTTGTCTGATAACTTGTAAACCATGTCCATGTTATCCCATATTACTGTTTTTATCTATAGTTGTTCCCAAAATAGATCATGGCTTCATTTGTGTCCTCTGCCATGTTTGTGCGGAGAACACCCTTCTATGCCTGTGGCTTTGGCCTGTGTGTTATGAAGATTTCAAGATCTTCTAGAAATCCGGGTCATGCCTACTGCCAATGCCCTCGTGCAGTGGTGAGTATTCAACAGTTGTGCATTTATATATTTTCGAACTACACTAATACATGTGTCTATTCAACCATGTCATTCTTGGATTGGTTGGTGTGACGAATATGGCCAAACATCCATGCATGACACTCACAACTCAGTATTGGACATGGTTTTCCAGTTAAAGGCTAACATCCTTAACCTGCAGCACTCTTTGCATCTCCTTTAATTTGTGACCTTTGTCTTGTGTGTTGTTGTAATGTTGTTGTTGCATAGTTGATTTGCTTCGGTTGTTAGCTTCCATGTAATAACCACGTGGTTTTATTTTTTTCCCTTTTCGTACGCTGTCTACAATGCTATGTTTTTTGGTTAAGCAATATTCTACTGTTCGGTCTTTTGTTATATGCTTGTCTATCATGTCGCCATGTTATGAATGCGCATTTTACGTTTGACATCATTTTTGCACGTATACCACAATTATTGTTGCACTGTAGTAGCCATATAGATCACTCCCAAACGTAGTGGACGCTCTCAAAAAAATTGTGTAAACAGGGTAATAGTTAGACTCAGCCATAGTCCACAAATGTACACAAAGCAGTTTGGGAATCCGACACAGTATGGCTTTTTTTGGACCTTGTTGTCAAAGAGTTGGAAACTAGTTTTAAGGGCAGCTTCCATAACATGACAATGCACGACTATAGAGTTGTGTGCAAGGGCTTCTAGGGGCGTACGAATAAGGTCCATGATGTGAAGCAACTGCAAAACAAGCACAACTTGCTGAAAAGGGATTGGCAGCCCTGGTTACGCCTTATGGACACAAGGCACGAGCCAACCGGCATAAGTTACAACGAAGTGACTGGTTTGATACAAGCATCCGATGAATGGTGGGCCAAATATGAAAAGGTAACAATTCCATGTTTTGTTACTTTACTGAAAAAGTGATACTCATACATATATTCTTCGACTTTATTTTTTTGTTTTGGTTTTGGCATCACTAGTTAGAGTTCTTTTATGAATGTGATCTTACATGTATTCTCTCACACATCACTAATTGCCACATCACTAATTGCCAAAACATGAAGATTAGAGAGAAAACCGGAGATATGAAAAAAAAAATTGTAAATACATAGATGTACATACATATATAATCAATTTGCTAGCCTTCTAAGTCCCTAATACTACTTCCTTGAAGCAATGTTTGATTTAACATTGTCCTTCAGTCCTAATTTTGAAAGAGACTTCTCAAGAATAAAGATAATCCTAAAAATTGGATCAGATGCCAAGTCAAATAAAATAAATCTACAAAACATGTAGCTCAGTTGTATTTACACTATCAAAAAAAGGAGTCTGTTTCTATAGATAATTTGAACAAATTTGGAAGCATGTCTGTCAAGCTTAGGAGTATTTTGTTGATGCAGTACAGTTGTGTTCTTTCTTATATTTGCTATATATCATGCTTGCACCCCTTGCTGTTGAAGTAGACCGTAAAATAATGTTTCATGTGAGACATACGAGGTCAAAAATTCTCAAGTGATCTATCAAGCTCATTTTCCTGGATTGATGTAGTACATTTTATTTTTCATATCTATATATTTCACCAAACTTGCACTTCCAGCTGCTGGCCTAGTGCGTAAATAATTGGTTTGAATTTGTGCTAGTTTAACACTTGAGCAATTCTGTTTTGACCTCCATATTATATGGAATTTTGTTTTGTGAATTGTGGTTAACTTCAAATTAAAACTTCTTATGTTGTGTTTCTTGTTTGCTGTGTTTCTTTAAATTTTTTTTTTTTTTTTTTTTTTTTCGGGATTGACAAGAATGCTATAAAGTTCAAAACAAAACCGTTGGAGCACTTGGACCTTATGGTCAAGGTATACAAAGGTGCTATTGTAACCAGCAAATATGCATGGATACTAGACGCAGCTTTCGAACCAGTAACGGAGGACGAGCCTCTACCTATGAATAAAGAAGATTGCAAGGACAACAACTGTTTGCCCCCTTTCCAACCTGCCTAGCAGAGTGAACACACTATCTAGCATGCTTCCGAGCCAGTGGTGCAGACGTATGTGCCCGTACGCACTGCATCATCGACAATTCACATTGATGACACACCTACGAGTAGTGGGAGCAAACGCAAATTTTGTCGCACAACACACGGGTAGCGAAAAAAAAGGCCAAAGTGAGGGAGCGTCGAAGTTGGCGAGTAGCATGGAAAACCTTGCGTCCTTAGTGAAATCACAACAAAGGGACATCCGAGTGCATCATGATTATGGAAATTCGATGTAGGAGCTGATTAACAAGTGTCTTGCAAGGTTGTACTCCCTACAAGGTCTTGATCCCGAAGACCCGCTAATTGTTTTCACTGTTACGCTAATGGACAACTGTAGACACCCCATTTTTGACCGACCTTAAGACTCAGACGTCACCGGTTGAGCGCTCGGTGATGTTGCATACTGTGCTCGTTCAGAAGTCTCAGGGTTGCGGCCGTGTGCCCTGCCCCCGGACTTCCGAACCCTCTTCTGTGCCTTGTCTCGGTTTGCGAACCAGACTCGGTTTTCTCTGTTTTCTTTCTCGAGGGAAGGGAGTGGTCCCATAGACTATCTCCCGGTGGCCGTGAGCTACGTTTCGTGGCCGTAGGCCATTTTGCCCATTTCGGAGCCCGGTTCCCGGTTTTCGGGGCCGTTAGGCCGTGTGCCTCGGCTCGGGACCGCCCAACCATCTCCGCTTTCTCCGATTTTTGGCGGAGACCTCTGTTTTAATGTTCCGAGGAACACTGGGGTCCTTGATGCCCACTTCGCAGCCGAACACCACTTCCGGTGCCCGGCGACCCATTTTCGGGACCCCGAACTGCGTGATTTGGGCCCCGAGCATTCATTTTGCATCAGCCTTCTCCGGTTTTTGGCGGAGACCTCTGTTTTAATATTCCGAGGAACCCTGGGGCCCCTGATGCCCACTTCGTGGTCGTGTGCCACTTCCGGTACCTGTAGCCGGTTTCCGGGACCCCAAACTGCGCGGTTTTGGTCCCGAGCATTCATTTCGCATCCATTTTTTCCGATTTTTGGCAGGTATCTCTGTTTCGTCATTCCAGAGGACACTGGGGTCGCAGATGCCCACTTCGCTGCTGAACACCACTTCCGGCACCTGCAGCCCATTTTCGGGATCCCGATTTGCTCGGTTTTGGCCCCGAACATTCATTTCTCATTAGTTTTTGTTCGAACTTGGCAGGTACCTCTGTTTCAACATCAGGAAAATCACTGGGGGGTGGGAGGCCAGCAATTATCCCAGATAACCAGTTTCGCTCCTCCGGAGCCCGTTTTGCTCACTTCCGGGCCAATGTTGAACACCCTAGGGGTATTTTCTTCCAACCAAAGCTACATATCTGTGATGAGGGCATCTAGGAGGACCCTAAGGGTTGGTGGTCGGCCAGAAATTCAGGGTTTCATTTTTGGGCCTCTCCTTCAAGCTCTATGTTGTGGCTCCTGCTTCAGTGTTGCCAATTTCCGACCTTGGAACCTTGTTCTACACATCTTGGAGGACACAAAAAGTTGGTGGTCGGCCAGCAATTGTTGGTTTCATTTTTGGGCCTCTCCTTCAAGCTCTATGTTGTGGCTCCTGCTTCAGTGTTGCCAAATTCCAACCTTGGATCCTTATTCTACACACCTAGGAGGACACCTTTGCATGGTGGTCGGCCACTAATTCAAAACTTCATTTTTTCACCTGGCTGGCCGGCCATGTAGGGTGGCTGGCCGGCCACCTTGAAGAAAAATACCTGGCCGGCCAGATTCTTGCTTTCCAGCCTGTCCCAGCTGTCCGGATATCTTCCAACATATCCCGGGGCATCCGGGGATATTTCGGGAGGGAAAGATTGGGTGCTTTCCCTCCCCTTTTACACCCCATTTCTTGTCTATTTGAAGGGCCCTCCTTCCCCTTTGCTTAGGTTAGAAAAAATGGCTTCAAGAGCTCCATAGCAAAAAACCTAATTTTCATAGCCAAAAGCTCCAAAATTTTTTCAAGTGTTGCTTGATTCCTTCACCAACACCTAGCTTCACCATTCCAACTTTGATTCCAGCAGCTAGGAAGTGAATTTCAGAGGTTGAGAAGCTACAAATCAAAGCCAAGAAGCAAAGAAAGACAAGTCTTCAAGGGTGAGTATTCAAAACCAACTTTTAGGGCTTTTTCTTGGTTCATTTTTATACTCTAATTGGTTGAGAATTGGGGCTCCGACCCCTACTGCTTTTGTGCTTGTTTTGAGCCCCTCTACAACTTTGTAGAAGGGCTCAACTTCATTTGATGCTTCTATGATACACTTGTTTCAATACCTAGCTTTTATGCCATTTTCTTGCATGCTAGTTTTGGTCTATTTGTGTTTGTTTCTAGGGGTCCGACACCTACTGCTTTTGTTCTTATTTTGAGCCCCTCTACAACATTGTAGAGAGGCTCAACCCCATTTGATGCTTGTATATACCACCTCCTTCAATATTCATCAAGTGTGCCACTTTTTGCATGCAATTTTGACCTATCTCTATTTGTTTTTGGGGCTTCGACCCATACTGACTTTGGTCTTATTTTGACCCCCTTTACATATTCCATGAAGAAAGTTTTGTCATTTGGTGTGTGCATTGCATGTCTCATGATATAGCCTATTTGGAAGCCTATTTTGCATGGATTTTATAGTATGTTTGTATTCTGATTTTGAGGATGTAATCTTCTGCAATTGTGTTTATTTTTATCTCATCTTCAATGTTGTAGAAGAAAGTTTGTCCATTCGGGGTTTTCATATGCCACTTGTCTCAATACTCCTCTTTTGGCCACTAACTTTGCATGTTATTGTTGATCTATCTATGCTTACATTTTGGCCAAGTTTGTTACTGAAATATGCCATATTTGGGACTGACTTGCCACTGTTCTTGCTGCCATGATCATATTTTGCATGTATAGTATGGCTATAGGCCATTTCGGGGCTTAATTTCACATTTCCGGGATGAATGCATGCTTCGAGTGTCCTTTCGAATTGTTTCGGGGCTGTTTTCCCCTTTATTTAGGTGCTGAAATTCCATTGCCATGCTTGCATATCATTCCCTATGCCATTTGCATCTTTTTTTGCATTGCCTCGGTTTGCGTGCCAATGGGCACGCACTTCGAGGCACCTCATTCTTATCATTCCGGCAGCCTATGTGAGCGTGGCTGAGGCTATCTCATGTTGGCGTAAGCCCAATTTGCATTTTCATGCTTGTATGCCATTGCCTCGGTTTGTGTGCCCGTGTGCACGCATTTCGAGGCACTTTGTTTTTACCCGACGGCAGCCTATGTGAGTGAGCTGAGGCTCTCCCATGTAGGTGTAAGCCCATCGTTGCATTCCGTATGCCATTTCATCGCATATCATCGCCTCGGTTTGCGTGCCTGTGGGCGCACATTTCGAGGCACTTCGGTTTTATCCGATTTTGCATCGCATATCATCGCTTCGGTTTGCGTGCTCGTGGGCGCGCATTTCGAGGCACTTCGGTTTTATCTGATTTTCTCATTTTATCATCGCCTCGGTTTGCGTGCCCGTGTGCACGCATTTCGAGGCACTCTGTTTTATCCGCTTGGCATTGCGTATGCCTCTGCCTCGGTTTGCGTGTCCGTGGGCGCGCATTTCGAGGCACCTCTGTTTTATCCGATTTGCATTTCATATCATCGCCTCGGTTTGCGTGTCCGTGTGCACGTATTTCGAGGCACTCAGTTTTTTATCCGATTTGCATGTCATGCCATCGCCTCGGTTTGCGTGCCCGCGTGCACGCTTTTCGAGGCATCTTATTTTCATCTCATTTTCACAGCATTGCGCATGCTAGGGTTGTATGTCAGTTGCATTTCATGCATATCATGCATATTGCACGGGAAACGAGGCACGTTTCGTACTCCGAGTGACGGAACGGGTCTCAATTCCCAAGTCATCGACACTCCGGATTACCTAATGATGGAGTTAGGTTTTGTTGTAGCATTCATCTGCATTCATCCCATATTGAGTTGTGCAATTCGGTTCCTCGGCCATCATGCATCGATATGCGTGATTGGTGGCACGAGGATCGAGGCATGCATATATTTGTGAAATACATTGCTATGCCCTTTTCCTGCTCTCTGTTGCAGTAACATCAAGAATCAGCACCTTTTCGGAGTCCGGCACGCATTTCGAGAAAAATTGCAAACAGAGGCGAATTGGGGCATCTCAGTGGATTTCCGCGCCAAGCAGCCCAGCATACATCATCCATCAGAAGCAAGGCAGTCCCTGGCTTGCATGCCAGTTTTACTTCTTTTGTAATTAATTTGTTAATTAATTAGAATTTTGTAATATTCGGACTGTATATATTTCGGACTGTATTATTCTTTTATTTCGGACTGTATTATTATTTATTCGGACCCTCTGCGCGAGGGCAATGTTGTAATAAGGGTGTGTGAGTGTGATGTATGTCTTCCAACCCCCATTTCTTTCTCCCTTTTATTTACCCGCTTTGGATGGTTAGATATAGGGCATATTTCAATTAGCATACAGTATGACAGCATGTTTGCATTCATTCATCTGTATTACATGCATCAGGCTCGGCGCATCATACAAACTGCATCTGTATTTCAATTCCAAATTGAATACTTGATAGCTGTAGCATTTCATATGCCATCTTTAGAATAGCCGAGCCTGCTATAGTTGCATTTTTGCATGTGTTGCATTAGGCATTTCAGCATATTTAGGATTCATGCATGGATTTCTAATAAGCTTTTGTTTTGGCTTGGAGTACTCGGTGAGTTTTATGCTTTAGCATCCTTGCATGCATGTGAGTGTTGCCATGATAGCATGCTTGCCATGAGGCTATTTGCTTATGTGATATAACTGCCTTGAATGCTTGTGGGTGGAGGTTGAGTTATTTGAATTGGGACAATGCACTGACTGTTTTTTAAGCCCACTAGATAGTGGCAAAATCATGTTTTTACTAAGCCCACCTGAGGGTGGCAAATCCGCATTTTAGCCTACCTGCGGGTAGCACCATCAAACCATCTTTCAAACAGACAAACATGAAATGTTTTGTTCCAATTCGGACGGCCCAGTCTATACTTGTATGCTGCGAGCATCACATAGTAAACTAGGCTAATAACCGGAATAAGAACTCACAATGTTTTCAAAAACAGATATCATGGTTAGTAGAGGCCGGTCTTTGACCGGGCGAGCGGGGGTGCTCACGATGTGACCTTCCCCAATCGTACCCAAGTTCCCGAGCCAACTTTGGTGATGACGGACACGTGGCCTTTTGGCACCGAGTCAGGGTTTCCTAAATTTCCCATTTTAAATATTTAGGTGGCGACTCTGTTATCTGGCAAAGCAGTCCATGTTTGGCACTTCTTTCAAAAAATCTGTTTTTCTCAAAACGATTTGCCGGATTTGGACTCTTTGGTTCGAGATTTGGAACCGCAACATAAAATCGAGTCCGAACTGTAGCGAGGTCCCCCGCGGGCGTTGTTACAACAACCTGACAAATCAAGCCATATTGTTGCAGCTTCCGACAGACGAGGCGGTCATTAGTTGGCTGTGAATGAAGAAGTCTCAAAATTTTGGTGGCCCATCCGTGCCAACGCACGACTACGGAATAGAGGCCTAGTTCTAAGGACATGTTTCACCTCATTCCATCAAGTTTCATAAAAAATAAAACAGTTATGCTTTCCAAAATTTGGTTTTTTTTATTTTTTATATTCTCGTTCTAAAATACTGCAATGTTGACAGCTCGACGATTTTTTTTAATGCATTGCTTTGCGCAGTTTGTATATTGAATTTGTGCTACAGTGGACAGATATTCTAATCTTTATTTGTAGGCTTCAGCAATGAATTTGAAATGTTAAAAACAATAGTTCAGTTTCATTGTTTTTAACATTATTTGCACAATGTGAATGCGATCATAGATTGTGTCGCAATTCATACAATTCTCGATACACACTTTTCAAGTTGTGAACTTTTTTGTGCAAAAATGTACTAAAAATAAATTTCAAAACAAGGTTAATGACCAAAAAAATTTATGAAAAATAATGACACAACATATAGTGGTTATAGGCTTAAAAAAATTTCCAGATATGCATAACAAATTATTGAGAATTCGATATTTTGTATCCATAGCTGTGAACCATTTCCGTATGCTTTGTACAGGTAACATGGCGGACAAAGCCGATTCTAGTCACATCGTGCAAAATTCAAGGTTACGGGAAGCAATCGATCAAATTGCGAGGGAAATAGTGGTAGAAATTGATCACAACTTGCTAGAGGCGTGGAACAGTACGGCAAGATATTATTACAACAATTATTACAAAGTCCCTCGAAGTACATCAATACTATCGGGACGTTTATGGATGTATGAGTTGTTTAACGGCCACCAGGGCTGATTTGAATATGTTGTGAGTATGCCCAAACCAGTCTTCTTGTTGTTATGCAACGCTCTTCATAATTTTGGGTTAACAGTGCCGCAGCGAGAGCATGGGGTGCTGCTCAAAAAGAAGGTCGCCATTTTTCATTTGTCTTTTGTAGGGAATATCTTGGAAAAAATTGCAAAAACAGTTCCAACACTCAATAGAGACATTGTCACGGCATTTCCATGAGGTTCTGCAAGCTATGATACCGTTTACATCGATTCATAGTAGAAGTCTTGCGTCGAAGCAACTCTAACAAAGGGGCGATCTACATTTAAGATCGCAGTTGCAGTACCGGCCATTCAAGGTGACGCCTTGCAAAAATTTTGGTGACTAAACTTATGAATCAAATCAGGAATTTTTAATTTACATTTTCTGAAATACTTGCGCTGCGTAGAACTACATCGGTGCACTGGACGTCACGTACATGATGACCTATGTCCTCCAAGAGTACGCTACTTCTTACTATGGTCGGAAAGGCGTGCCAATGTAGAATATAATTGTCGCCTGTGACTTTAATTTGTGCTTCACATTCGTGTCCGCCAGTTGGAACGGGAGCATGCACAACAGCAGGGTGTTACACTATGTGACAACCGAGCCTAAACATCGATTCCCTCACCCCGCGCCTGGTAACAAATTCCCTCATGTCAAAATTGTTTATTTATCTTTATTAGCCAACAAATTAGAAAATCATAATTGGTCTCATAAACAATAATAAAATTACTTGGACCACTTGGTGATTAGAAAAAAATTATAATATTATGACAAAGTAGTAATTGAATATTCAATTTATTAATAACAGGGGTGCCTTTTCGATGAAATTTGAAAGTGTAAGGGACATAATTTGTGAAAGTAAACGACACAACTTGTATTGTAAACAAAATTTCATAGAGTCATTGGTAAATAATACAAATCGTATATGGATTGTTCGATGAGTTGATTTATATGTATACGTCGTATTATTGTTAAGAAAATACTATTTTCATCTTTGCAGGAAAATACTATTTAGTTGATAGTGGCTATAGCAACAAGATAGGCTATCTAGTCCGTACAAGGGGTATAGATGTCACCAAAATGGCCATCGGAATCAAATACCACAGAATGACTTCGAACGGTTCAACAAGGCACATTCATCATTACGTAGTTGTATTGAGCGGACATTCGATGCCTAGAAGCCGAGATGGGGGGCTTTGCGGAATATGCCGAAGTTGCATTTTTCTGATCAGGTGCCCTTTGTATGTGCGTCAATGGCATTACACAACTTCATATGCAAGAACAGTGAAAATGATAAGGTCACGCTGAATATCCCAGACGACGACGATTATGTAGCACCGCAAATGCCCGACAACCACGAATACACACGAGTTGCCCATATGATGGAGCCAGGGGACTCGAACCCAGAAATGGCCGTTGTGAGAACGAATATTACATACGCACTGAGACGACAAGCGCACGTGTAAAGGCGAAGCATTTGTTGGTGTCGCGGGTGTTAGTTTCGATGTATGTTGTATAATATTTAGAATTCTAATTATCAAGTACGGTTCATAATTTCTTATTTCAAAAAGTGTTGTTTTTTTTTATTTATAATTTTTATTTCAATATGTTTAATTGAGAATTCATATTATAACAAATTAAAAAATGAACATAAATACGAACAAGTGAAGATAAAGTATTTTAACAGAAAAAGTATATGTTTAATTGTATTTATATTTGTAAGAACTGATTGTGTGAAAATTGTTCGTCTTGTCTTTGTAACATAAAATCTAGGTTTATTAATTTGTTTCATAGAATCCACTATTCCGCATGTGCGCCAAGAAGGATTCATTTTCAACATATTTCTGTATATTGTTGAAAAAAATTGTATTACCTCATCATAGCTTAGAAGGATATAAATTGTTTTAGAAAATTATAAACAACCAAAAAATAAAAAAAATACAAACAAATAAATTAGACCAATAATATTATGATATCACTACAACAAAAAGCACCTTTGGCGACTAAATTTTTAGTCGCCAAAAGTCCCTCTTCACAATTTCCGCGACTAAAGTTTTTAGTCGGCCGTTTTGTCGCCAGAGGTATTGGCGACTAAACAAGTTTTAGTCGGCAAAAACAGGTCTTTTAGCGACGAAAGTGATGGTCGCCAATAGTGAATTACACTTTTGGAAATTATGCATTTAGCGACTAATATTTTAGTCGCCGATAGCCATGAATCGCCGACCAAAGTGATTAGTCGCCCAAAGCAACACTTTTGGCGACGACTAATTTTAGTCACCAAAGGTATTCCGTGAAAAAAAAAAACCTTATTTCTTTGCATTTTCTGAGTTTCGAACCGCTAACCCTTTCACGTTCTAAACCTTTAACAACACACTCCCTCTACTATGCCACTACAACATCACATGAATATATATGCAATATATATTATTTATATAGTATATTGACCGGTATTAATACAAAATTATATATATAAATATAATTATTTTTATTCAATATAATTTATGTAAGAAATAAATTATTTATTAAAAAAAAATTTAGGCCACTTTTGGCGACTAAATCCATTATTTAGTCGCCAATTCTATTATTTTGGGCTACTAATTAATTTTTTGTCACTAAAAAAATAAGTTCAAATTAAAAATAAGCAGTTTTGGCGACTAAATCTATTTTTAGTCGCCAAAAAGTCCCCTTTTGGCTACTAAACTTAATTTTAGTCGGCAATTGACTGTTTTTAGCTACTAATTTTTTTTTTTTGTAGCCAAAAACCTTCATTTTCAGCGACTAATCTGTGTTTAGTCGGCAAAACACCTATAATCGGCAACCAAAATGTTTTTTAGTCGCCAAAACCATCACTTTTGGCTACTAAATGATTTTAGTTGCCAAAAATTGTCACTTTTGGCTACCAAACGTTTTTTAGTCGCTAAAACCCCTACATTCGGCGACTAAACTGCATTTTAGTCGCTAAAACCCTGGTATTCAGCGACTAAACTCTTTTAGTCGCCAAAAGTGTTCAATTTTGGCGATGAATTCCATTTTAGTCGCCAAATGTACTACTTTCAGCGACGAAAAATGAATTTTTAGTCGCCAAAAACGCTTTTTCTTGTAGTGTATATTGGTAAACACGTGAGATTTTTAACATTGTAATTGTATTTTTTTTAAATTACGATTTATTAAAAAGAATTAAAAAAATGACTTTTGAAATTAAAATTAAAATTAAAATTTTTATGTTGTAATTTTGGCAATTTTGTTTCACCGTCATTAGTAAAGTTATTGAAATAATTTATAAACTTATCATATTATTGTGACATGTATTACCAAAAATAATATGAAGGAAGTATGTGTATATTTCACGTGACAAGTACGCTAATACCTTTGTGGCGTGAAGTCTCATCTTCTGACAAATATGAAAAAGACAAGGACAAAAAAATATATTGACCAAAAAAGTATGACTTGTTGAAAACATTGACGAACTTACAAGGAATATATGCAAGGGCTAAATTACCATTATTTATAAAAAAAAATAATTACCATAGTGGAACCCAAAAAAATGCACATTTGTTGAACAACAATAGCACATCAATTGTTTTTAAAAAAAAATAGCAACTCTCTTATATTTTTGTTTTGTTTTGTTTTGTTTTTTTTCAAATTGCAGTATGATTGTGCTACCACAATTATGTTGAAAATGGTTATAAAATTCTGGGTAAAACCAGAATTTTTTCCTAAGTTTGGTCTATTTTTTAGGTGGGTCCCGTGCGTTGATTTACGCGGGTCAAAGTGGTAACGCGTTCTATGCGGCGTTGTGATTCACGTGGTATATTTGGTTGCTCAAAACCATTACCGAGTGAATGGGAAATTGAAGCCAAAGTATGCTCCATGGAAATGGAGTTTTGGCAAAAAATCCTTCAAGGTATTGAATAAGGCTTGTCCCACATTGATTTGATGGGAAGTTTTGAATGGGTTTATAAGGCATGGGTTTGGTACTTGGGGTGTGCCCCAAGGGGTACCCAAGTGTTTTAGAGGAAGAGGTTATGGGCAAAATGGGCTAGACCCATTGGACCCAAAAATCACCACACGCGCGCGCGCCGCCATCCGTCCAGTCGGACGAGCTGGGCTAGGCTGGGCTTGGGCGTGGGTGCCTGGTGTGTGATTGGGTTAGGCTTGTTTTGGTAAAATAAAATCCAGAATTTAAAAACTGGTTTGGTTTTACTGTACATCCAAACAGGGCCCTTCCCGTTTTCAAAATAAACTAGTCTGGTTTTACTGTACATCCAAACATGGCCCTTCCCGTTTTTTATCTGTTTAAATTATGAATCCAATAGATTCAAATCTGTTTGAATTCAAAACCAACAGGTTTCATACATGTTTAATTCAAAACCTGCAGCCACCTTTACATCTATAAATAGGACAACTCTCATTTGATATTTTACATTCAGAAATTTCGTATTTCACCTCTGCAAATTCTATTCTTCATTTTGCTACATTTTATTTTTGTGAGAAAGAGTATAAACACTTAGTGTGTTCGTTAGGCAAACAATTTGTAGTGCTGCTATTGTTTGTAGTTGATCATTTCATCCTAGGAGATAGACGTCCACATTCTGAAAGCACCGAGGAGAGGACGAATCTCTCTTAAGGACACAGTGTCAAACACTGGACTTGATCAGATTATAATTCGATAAAATTAATCAAGTAAGTTATTTAATTTATTTTCGGTGCTTTATTATTTATTTAAATCAGATTTTAATTTTGTTTTTGTAACAAAATAAAATCTGTTTTTATTTATTTATTTTTTATTTCGAGTTTGATTTTTGTAATCAAACAAATTCTCTCCTTTCCTTTATTTCTTTTATATTCTGTTTGTTGTTAAGTACACAAACTGAATTAATTAATTACAGTGAAGATTGTCCTACAATCTTAAGACAGATTTTTTTTTTTTTGGTATCTTCATTGTATTTAATTTTCTGTAATTTCATAAAGACATATTCTGGTTGGAAAAACAAATAGTGTTTATGCTATTTGACAAATAGTAGTAATATACTGTCTCTTTTCTTTGACAACTAGTAGTAATATACTGGTGTCATTAACAATTGTAGAATATTAATTTGTGTTACAGAAAATTATTGTGGTATTTTATTTTTGTAGTTTTAATAACAAGGAAAATAAAATTATTTTGTGTTATAATTTGTTTTCTAATTTTAGTAAGTAGAAAATTAGTTTCTGTTTTAATTTTTCTGATTTTTGTAATCAGAGATTATGGCTACTACAACTGAAACTGCATCTGGTAATGGTACTCCTATTGTTACACCAACACTGGTCCTTATCCAGAACCATGTTCATGTACCAATCAATCATGGAGAAAAACCGGAAAAATTTACCGGTACTGAGTTTAAGAGATGGCAGCAAAAGATGCTGTTCTATCTTACAACTCTTAATTTGGCCCGGTTTCTCCATGAAGAGGCTCCAGCACTTAAAGAGAGTGAAAGTGATCGGCAAGTTGTTGTCACTGTTGATGCTTGGAAACATTCAGATTTCCTGTGCAGAAACTACATTCTCAATGGCCTTGACAACATGTTGTATAATGTTTACAGTCCTCTGAAGTCAGCAAAAGAATTATGGGATTTTTTTGAAAAGAAATACAAGACAGAAGATGCTGGCACGAAGAAATTTGTCGTCGGTAAATTTTTGGATTTTGTTATGGTAGACTCCCAAACGGTAATATCTCAAGTTCAAAGTTTTCAGATAATTTTGCATAATATTCATTCAGAAGGTATGTCTCTTAGCAAGTCTTTCCAAGTCGCTGCTTTGGTGGAAAAGTTACCACTGGCTTGGAAAGATTTCAAAAATTATTTAAAACATAAACGCAAAGAGATGACCATGAATGAGTTGATTGTAAGATTAAGAATTGAGGAAGATAACTGAAAGGCTGAAAAGAGGAATGAGAAAAATTCCATTGAGTCCAAGGCTAATGTGGTTGAACAAGTTCATAAACCACATAACAAAAAGAGGAAGTTTACTGAAGATGGTCCTAAACAAGGCGACAACAATGGCAACAAGAAGTTCAAAGGAAAATGCTATAACTGTGGCAAGACTGGACATCGAGCTTCTGACTGCCGCCGCCCTAAGAAGGATCATAGAAGTACAAGTAAGAAGACCACCAATCAGGCCAATGTAACAGAATTGGATTACATCTCTGACGGAGTGAATGACATCAACCTGTCTGCTGTGGTGTCTGAGGCTAACTTGGTTGGAAATCCCAAAGAGTGGTGGGTTGACACTGGAGCAACTCGTCACATATGTGCGAACAAGAAGATGTTCACTACCTACAATGAGGCTGCAATTGGTGAACAACTTTTTATGGGAAATTCTTCTACTTCTACTGTGGCTGGACAAGGAAAAGTGATCTTGAAGATGACATCAGGGAAAGAACTGACCCTCAACAACGTACTGCATGTACCTGACATCCGGAAGAATTTAGTTTCTGGTTCTTTGTTAAGTAAAAATGGTTTTAGGCTTGTCTTTGAGTCTGATAAATTTGTATTAACAAAGAGTGGTATGTATGTTGGCAAGGGATACATGAATGATGGTCTCTTTAAGTTGAATGTAATGACAGTTGTACCGAAAGTTGCTATAAATAAAAATAACACATCTTTTGCTTATATTCTTGAGTCGAATTTATGGCATGGTAGATTATGACATGTGAATTTTGATGCTTTACGTAGATTAATTGGTTTAGATTATATACCAAAGTTTGAAATTAATCCTAATCATAAATGTAAAGTTTGTGTAGAAGTAAAACTAACTAAGGCTTCATTTAAATCGGTTGAAAGGAAAGTCGAACCTCTAGAATTAATTCATACTGATATATGTGATCTAAAATTTATTCAAACTAGAGGAGGCAAAAAGTATTTCATAACATTTATCGATGATTGCACAAGATATTGTTATGTTTATTTACTTAGAAGTAAAGATGAAGCCTTAGAAATGTTTAAACTCTACAAAACAGAAGTTGAAAATCAACTTGGTAAAACCATTAAAATGGTTAAAAGTGATAGGGGTGGTGAATATGATGCACCATTAAATGAATTTTGTGCACAACATGGCATTATTCACCAGACTACAGCCCCTTATTCTCCATAGCAAAATGGAATTGCTGAAAGTAAGAATAGAACCCTCAAAGAAATGATGAGTGCCATGTTATTAAGTTCAGGCTTACCACAGAGCTTGTGGGGGGAAGCAATATTGTCTGCTAATTATGTTCTTAACAGAATACCCCACAAGAAAACCAATATCACTCCTTATGAATTGTGGAAAAGTCGACCGCCTTCTTACAAATACTTAAAAGTGTGGGGGTGTTTGGCAAAAGTTGAAGTTCCTGTTCCTAAAAAAACTAAGATTGGACCAAAAACAGTAGATTGTGTGTTTATTGGTTATGCTCAGAATAGTAGTGCATATCGATTTTTGACTTATAAATCAGAAATACCTGATATACATGTGAACACTATTATAGAGTCAAGAAATGCTGTGTTTTTTGAACATGTCTTTCCTTATAAGAAAGGACAGGAATTAAGTTTGTTAATCATATTATTTAATTTTGATGATGTCTAAAATATTATTTGTAACAATTTGGATTTTTTTAATATACATATTTATTTGACACAAAACATTATCTTTTTAAAATATATATATTTGTTAAATATTAGTTAAATAAAAATATTTTTGAAAACTTTACTATTCACTTTTTGAAAATTTAGGCTTATCACTATTTACTCTTTGACAAAATTAAAATTGATTAATTATATTATTTTGACAAAAATGATTGATTGGTTGTATTATCTTGACAAATGTGATATTAATGAGTTGTCTTTTTTTGACAAAAGAGATATATCCAAATGTAGTGGTAGGATATATTTAGTTTAAAATCTCTACAACATATACAATATTTTAAAGAAGGCATATATTTTCATATCCATCATAAATATTATTAAAGAGATTTTTCTGTATGCAAATATTTGATTAGAACGTTATATATATATATATATAATGCATATAATATAAATAGAATACATCATGTGCGCTATTAAACTTTCTACACTAAATTGATTATATCATATTATAATCAAACAAGAAGAAAAAGATGGAGTTATATATATATGTGTGTGTATATATATATATATGGAGCAAATCATTTGTTTGTTTAAAAGTTGTGAACTTTGTATTAAATTATCTACAAAAACGGTGGCTCCATGTTTGAAAAAATAAACAAAAGGAAAAGAAAAAATTAGTCTTACTTTTATCTTTTTAATTATTAACATTTGTTGACTATTTAAAATCAAGGAGTGTGCTTATGTAAGCCATGACATCAAGAGCGTGCTTATGTAAGCCATGACGTCAGGAGCGTGCTTATGTAAGCCATGACGTCAGCAAGGAGCGTTCAACGGGTATATTTTTGTGTATAAATAGAAGTGTTGTGTGTGGAGAAAAAATCAAGAACTTGAAGAAAATTTTCTTAAGCTCCAAAATTCTGAGTACATTATATTCTGCTCTTTCACTTTTAGATCTAAGTCTAGCCTTTGTTCTTACACTTTCATATCTACTCTTTGTGAGAGAATTATTGTAAAAGTGGGTTCAAGTACCACTTATTCTTATTCCTTATTTTTGTGAGAGATTTTGTAAGAGTAAAGCATTTATTGTTGAGTGAGACTCAATAGATAAAAGTAAGTCCTGTGTCAAATTCACAAGCTTGGTGGTGTATTTATTCAATTGATAGTAAAGAAATTCTCAAGGAGGTTCCTTGGGGAGTGCACGTAGGCCTGGCGTGCCGAACCACTATAAATCGCAGTGTTTGATTTTCTCTCCCTATCTCTCCTACTTTTATATTGATAATTATTATTCTGTTTTTTTTATTATTTATTAAAATTCTGAATATTGTGTTAATTTTAATATTGTGAAATTTTTAATAACCCAATTCACCCCCCTCTTGGGTTGCCTATCTGGGATAACAAAGTTCACAGAAAAGAACTTATGATTGTACATAAAGTTAAGAGACTAATGACAATCAAACACAAGAGACTAGTAATGGTCTCGACCAACAGGATTTAACTGATGATGAACCAAGAAGAAGTAAGAGAGCGAGAACATCAAAATCCTTTGGTCCAGATTTTCTGACATACTTGTTAGAAAATGAACCTCAAAGCTTTAAGGCAGCAATGACAGGTCCTGAAGTACCTTTGTGGAAAGAGGCTGTTAATAATGAAATTGAATCCATTATGCAAAATCATACTTGGGAATTAGTGGATCTTTCACCAGGTTCTAAACCTCTTGGATATAAATGGATATTCAAGAGAAAAATGAAAGCAGATGGTTCAACTAACAAGTATAAAGTAAGACTTGTAGTTAAAGGTTACAGACAAAAGGAAGGTCTGAACTATTTTGACACATATTCCCCTGTGACAAAAATAACATCCATTCGCATGCTTATTACTATAGCAGTGTTGTTTAATTTAGAAATACATCAAATGGATATTAAGATAGCTTTCTTAAACGGTGATCTAAATGAAGAGATCTATATGGAGCAAACCAAAGGGTTTGTAGTATCAGGGCAAGAAAAGAAAGTTTGTCGATTTGTAAAATCCCTTTATGGATTAAAACAAGCACCTAAGCAATGGCATGAAAAATTTGATCATGCAATGCTTACTAATGGGTTTAAGATAAACGAATGTGACAAATGCGTCTATGTTAAAAACACTGACCAAGGATATGTCATAGTTTGTCTTTATGTGGATGACATGCTTATCATTGGAAGCAGTCAAAACATGATCAAATCAACGAAGCAAATGCTTAATAAAAGATTTGATATGAAAGATATGGGGGTCGCAGATGTTATATTAGGAATGAAAATTACTAAGACATCTGACAGATATGCATTATCTCAATCACATTATATTGAGAAAATTCTTGGTAAATTTATCAAGGATGATATGAATTTAGCTAGAACACCTGCACACGTCAATCTTTATTTATCAAAAAATAAAGGTGATGCAGTGTTTTAGTTAAAATACTCCCAAATCATTGGAAGCCTAATGTACCTAATGAATTGTACTCGTCCTGATATAGCTTATGCTATCAGTAAATTAAGTAGGTATACTAGTAACCCCGAAGAAGACCATTGGAAAGCGATCATTCGGGTTCTTAGATATCTAAGATTCACCCGTGATCATGGTTTGAACTTTACTTGATATCCAGCAGTACTTGAAGGTTATTGTGATGCAAATTGGATATCGGATACTAAAGATTCAAAATCCACAAGTGGATATGTCTTTACTCTGGGAGGCGCTGCTGTTTCTTGGAAATCCACGAAACAAACATGCATCGCACGATCCACAATGGAATCCGAGTTCATTGCTTTAGAAAAAGCAGGAGAAGAAGCAGAATGGCTTCGTCACTTCTTAGAAGACATTCTAATGTGGCCAAAACCTGTGTCAACTATTTGCATTCATTGTGATAGTCAATCTGCAATAGGTAGGGCACAGAATCATATGTATAATGGTAAGTCACGACATATTCGTCGTCGACATAATACCGTTAGGCAGTTGTTGTCAAATGGAATAATCTCAATAGATTATATAAAATCTAAAGAGAATATTGCGGATCCGTTAACAAAAGGTTTGACAAAAGAGCTAGTGTATAGTTCATCGAAGGGAATGGGATTAAAGCCTATTACATAAGAGTCGTCATAATGGTAACCCTACTTATATGACTGGAGATCCCAATAACTAAGTTCAAAGGGACAACTAAGTTATGTATGGCTCGCCAGAAATCACCAAGGGCTTAAAATTCCCTACCCTTTCCTATGGTGAGAGTGATATCTGCAACATATGTTGTATGCAGGGGTATAAGGATAAGCTTTATTTTTAATGATTACTTATATCTTGATTGTGGCATAAAATCAAGACGAGTATAAGGAGATACTCACAATAAGAATCACCTATATGAGTGTCGAACTGGGGTCGGTTCTATGAGAATGAAGAGGCTAAATTCTCTAGAAAACACTCATGAAAACCAGAAGCGTTCAAGGCCAAAATGAACACAACAGTGAGAACCATGATGTGTTAGAAGATATTTTGTGTGAAATCTATTGTCTTGGCTTACACAAACGGCTGAACAATTCAAGGCATCGCGTCCATTGGTTAGCCAGTAAGTCCGATAGGTTTTCACTAGGGAAGGTTCAAGGCCGAAAGCTACCTATCCTGATGTAAAATATTTTCGACTTATATTCTTTCGATAAAGTCTGCATATTGTTGCATTTCAGTTGTCATCAAATTCCATTCATGTGGGGGATTGTTGGAAATGGTTATAAAGTTCTGGGTAAAACCAGAATTTTTTCCTAACTTTGGTTTATTTTTTAGGTGGGCCCCATGCGTCAATTTACGCGGGTCAAAGTGGCAGCGCGTTCTATGCCGCGTTGTGATTCACATGGTATATTTGGTTGCTTAAAACCATTACCGAGTGAATGGAAAATTGAAGCCAAAGTATGCTTCATGGAAATAGAGTTTTGGTAAAAAATCCTTAAAGGTATTGAATAAGGTTTGTCCCACATTGATTTGGTGGGAAGTTTTGAATGGGTTTATAAGGCATGGGTTTGGTACTTGGGGTGTGCCCCAAGGGGTATCCAAGTGTTTTAGAGGGAGAGGTTATGGGCAAAATGGGCTAGACCCATTGGACCCAAAAATCACCACACCCGCGCGCGCCGCCGTCCGTCCGGTCGGGCGGGTTGGGTTGGGTTGGGCTTGGGTGCGTGGTGTGTGATTGGGTTGGGCTTGTTTTGGTAAAATAAAATCCAGAATTCAAAAACTGGTTTGGTTTTACTGTACATCCAAACAGGGCCCTTCCCGTTTTTTATCTGTTTAAATTATGAACCCAATAGATTCAAATCTGTTTGAATTCAAAATCAACAGGTTTCATACTTGTTCAATTCAAAACCTGCAGCCACCTTTACATCTATAAATAGGACAACCCTCATTTGCTATTTTACATTCAGAAATTTCGTATTTCACCTCTGCAAATTCTATTATTCATTTTGCTGCATTTTATTTATGTGAGAAAGAGTATAAACACTTAGTGTGTTCATTAGGCAAATAATTTGTAGTGCTGCTATTGTTTGTAGTTGATCATTTCATCTTGAGAGATAGACGTCCACATTCTGAAAGTACCGAGGAGAGGACGAATCTGTCTTAAGGACACAGTGTCAAACACTGGACTTGATCAGATTATAATTCGATAAATTAATCAAGTAAGTTATTTAATTTATTTTCGGTGTTTTATTATTTATTTAAATCAGATTTTAATTTTATTTTTGTAACAAAATAAAATCTTTATTTATTTATTTATTTTTTATTTCGAGTTTGATTTTTGTAATCAAACAAATTCTCTCATTTCCTTTATTTCTTTTATATTTTGTTTGTTGTTAAGTACACAAACTGAATTAATTAATTACAGTGAAAATTGTCCTACAATATGCTCTTGTTGAATTCAACAACAAAATCCAAAACTATCTACCCAACAGTGTAGCACGGTGGGGTCCAAAAAAATACAAAAAAACAAAACAAAACAAAACAAAACAGTGCAGCTCAGTGCTGCATTGCAATGCAGTTTATGTGGTGGTGCTTCGCCATGAATTCCCATAAAAAATAATGATGATTAAATGCACGGAAAAGGTATTCTCTTTTGCCTGCATGTGTCAGGAAAGGTAATTACATAATTTTTCTATTTGCTACAATATTTTATTATACATTTTTTAGTAACAAGTCAAAAAGTTATCCCAAATATACATCTTTTTTTCTACTTTTTTGGCAAAAAAGTCAAAAAGTGCACTCATATAGCACTTCCCAAACAACCCTTAAATATTTTAGTCAAAAAATCAATATAAGTTGTCACATCATTCTCTTTAATTTTTTACACATCTTTTTATAAAAAATTAAAAAGTTACTAAAAATAGCATGTTCCAAACAGGTTGATTTTTTTTTTTTTGTGGCTATTTTATGAGATAAAAAAAGGTTATGTTTTTGATGATTTGTGATTTTTTTTGTAATTGAATAAATAGTTGTCAAAGAAAAAATGATTGATTGATGTGTAAGATATGACATTTTGTCTTATTAATATTTTAGTTTATTTTATTTTATTTTTTTTATTGGTTAGTTTAACCAAAAAAAAAAACTCTTCCGAAACAAGGCAATGTATATAGTCTTTTCTTTTTGGTGTTCATGTATATGGCTTTTTGGCTAAAATATAGTCAAAAAAATCAAAACACCCAATCACATCACGCTCTCTATTATTCCATACACATTTTTATAAAAAACTGAAAAGGCAACTAAATAGTCACTTTCCAAGCGCTGTTCATATGCTTTCTGATGAAACCACATTTCAGTACTATCACTTGATGTTGAAGACATGACCCTATTTGAAAACTTGGCTATGTTGCTTAGCTTTTTAATTTTTTGGCTATTTTAGATTGTTTTGAAAAGTAAGTTAAAAATTAATTTTTGTTTGGCCTTTTTTTAAAAAAAACATATAAAAAAGTAGAGATGCAAGATGACTCAAAAGAGGTTAAAAGCCAAAAGACTGGATTTTAACCTCTTCCCAAAAGAGGCCTTTAATTTAGCTAAAAAAGTTATATTTGGAAAGTTAGTTGGCTTCTTTTTTATTGTTGATTTGATAATTGTGAAAGAAAAAGTGAAATGACTATAATTTGAATGTGACATTTTGTCTTATTAACTATTTTAACATATTTTGTCTTTATTGACTATTTTAGCCTTCAAACATCTTTCCAAACAGGACCATTAAAAAGATTATTTTTTTGATAATATAGGCTTGTTGAGTTGTCAAAAATAATATACCGTAAAGTATTATAAAAGTAAAAAGACAAATTGCACTGGTAGTTTTTATATTTCGCTACTTATTGTATTTTGGTCTTTACAATTTCAATTCACTCAATTTTGATTATTAATTTTAGATTTTGTGTCAAGTTGTTCCAATTGATAATATCGTTAGGGTTATTGAGAGAAAATGATCACTGAGTTGGTTGAAATTAACTCATTAAGTTGAGCAAATTATAATTTTATTCTTAAAAGTATAACATGTCGCTTATGTGCATATTTTTCATTAAAAAAAAATGCTAACATTTATAAATTAGACCAAATTGTAATAAAGTCATAAATTCATATTCAAAATTGAGCTAATTGGAATTACAATAACCAAAAAGGTAAATTACACTTTGCCCAATTTTCTTACTTTGACCCTTCAAATTTATTTTTTTCCACTTTGGTCCTTTATGTTTCAAGTTTTTTAGTTTTTTCCTATTTACTCTAAAACCTGACACATTAATAGTTACGTGGAATTACAATAACCAAAAGGGTAAATTATACTTTGCCCATTATGTTTGGCTATTTTCTTACTTTGTCCCTTCAAATTTGTTTTTTTCCCCTTTGGTCCTTTATGTTTCAAGTTTTTTAGTTTTTTCCAATTTACTCTAAAACCTGACACATTAACAATTACGTGACATAAAAATATTATGTATAACTCACACATTGTACACAAATCCAAGCTCTAATATAATAATATTTACTTTTATATTACGTGATAGTTAATGTAACATTTTCTATCTAATTTTGAACAAAAGCTAATTTTAGGAGTAAATTGAAAAAAAAACTTAAAACATGAAGGGCCAAAGTGAGGAAAAAAAACTTGAAGGGCCAAAGTGAGAAAATAACCTAACATAAAAGGGCAAAGTGTAATTTAGTGCTATTTACATCTACCTTATTTCTTTAGACCCCCCATTCTTTCATTTTTTTTTTATTCCAATTTTATCCAAAGATAAAATTCCATTTCCACCTTCATCCCTAACTTTCTAACCCTAATTTTCCAAACCCTAACCCTAATTCCATCACCTTCGGCATCACTCTCTCCTTATTTCCACCACCACGTTGTTGCCATCATCGTTCATCATCCATCGCTGTTGCCATCACCGCTGAAACCCTAACTATAAATCTCACTCCCCCTCTCTCAACTCATTATTGTCGGTTCTTATCATCGTTGAGGGCACCGTCAATGATAAGGTTTGTCGCCGTTTTAGATCACGATTTCTAGGTTGCGATTTGGGTTCGTAATCCTCTGATCCAATTGGGGCTTGGTACAAATCGAAATGAGGAGTTGTGGGGTTTGAAGATAAAGATGGAGATAATAATGGAAGGAGATCAACCAAGAGAGAGACAGAGAGATAGAACCCTAGAGGGAGAGAGATAGCAAGGAGAGAGAAGGTGAGAGATGGTTTAGGGTTTTGTAGGTGAAGAAGAAGAAAAAGTGGTAGAGATTGAGAAAGGGTGGTTGGAGATAGAGAAGGGGGTAGTCAGAGTAGAAAAGAGAGTTGCCAGAGAAAGAGAAAATGCGAGGAGTGAGAGGTAAGGAAGTGAGGGGTAAAGTTGGGAATATAGTGGGGGTGTAAAGAAAAATAGGGAAAATATAATTTTTGATGGTAGGGGACCAAAGAAATAAGGGGGTTCAAAGAAAAAAGATAAGGGCATTTAGCAATCCTCATGATTTATCTTAACCAAAATAAAACAAAAACAAAAGTATAAGAATTACCAACATAATTTAGCCAACAAAAAATTAACCAAATTAAAAAAATAAATAAAATAAAATAGAAACAATTTGTTTTTCAATTAGAAGACTTGACTAGTGGTCCCTCGTTATAAGATTATACTAGTATAAGGAGAAAAAATAAAAAATAATTCCAGTCCTCTTAATATTTTGGAGGCCCAATTCAAACAAAAATAACCTCTACATTACCGCACACTTTGAAAATAATTCAATGCTTTTTACAATTTTTGAATTGTTTCCAAAATTGAAAATCCAATAACCTTTTGTGTAGATCTCTCTTTTCAATAAAATTTGTAGTTTTAGAATTCTTTTATCAAGAAGTATCATATGAGACCTAAGATGAATATGTAATTTTGAGGGGGGAAAATTTTGGCAAAGTTTCATTATATTCATTCTTGTTAAGATCGTGAAATTTCAATCTTTGGTTCAACACAAAGAAATTCAGTGATAGTGAAATGCAATTGAGGGCAAAAACTGGCATATTAAGAGCCAATTGCAAAATAGTTGGTACCAAATTTCAAATATAGGGCAAAAAAATCTAAAGTTAGTACAATTTAAATTCAATTGTTGAAAACTCCTCATCATATTGAAAATTTTCTGTTTTGAAAATCGAGAAATTTCCATATTTTTAAACTACAAGTATCTATTGTTATGGTCACCAAACACCACCCATTGTGAATATGAAATTTTATGGGTGAATTACATTAATGGTCCCTATAATTTGGATCTTGTGTTACTTTAGTGGGTGTCTCTATTTATACACCACATTTCATCTCAAGGCATACTATTAATTGGTTTATTTTTAATTACAATATTAACCTTATGTAAAATGACCACAAAGGACAAAAGGTTATGATATACACCTTTTGTAAAATTACCATAAAAGACAATAATGAATACAATACACCTCAAGAATTATGTTCTCCATTTATCTTCTTTTTTTTTCTTCTTTGCTTCATTCATGCAATTGAAGATTCTAATTCTATGGGACATGAGAAGCAGAACAGCCAAACACATCCTTCATATATAAATTTCAATATGTTCATTCTTTAGGGAGAACCATCTCGTGATGGTTCACTACCGGACCACCAGTTCGGACCGTGACTACCGCTTCGGTTGCAAATGAATGTCATTGCTACTTGGTGCCATTACCACGTCTACAATCATTTAGTTCGACAGTCTACCTCCGAATATGATTATGTTCAACAGTCTACCTCCGAATAGTTTAGTTATGTTCGACACTAAAATGTCGAACACATTTACATTGTTCGACAGAAACATTCCAAACAAATGGTTAATGTTCGAAAGTACAGTGGCGAACGGTTGGAAAAATGAAATTTCAAATACAATGCTCGTGGCAATGGAAAAACGTACATAAAATCTAAGCCAAATGAGAATTCTCACCTACTGCATCTCTAATGTAGAGTTGTTTCCAACTGTGATGACAACAACGAGCACCACCGGCGACATCATTAATGAAATAGATATTTGAGGAGAATGGATCTTCACCACTGGTTTAGATTGACAATGAAACAGATAATGGAGGGGGAGATGGAAGATTGTTGGTGGGTGGGGTGTGTGACTGAGTAAGGGTAAAGACGAAAGATTGTGGGTGGAATGTGTGAGTAAGGGCAAAAATGGAAGATTGTGGTATGTATTGAGCAAATGTTTTATTTATCAAATTATTAAAGGTGTGCCTTGAGATGGAATGTGGTGTGTAAATAGAGGCACCCCATTTTGGTCATTGATTTTTCAATTGTGACACGTTTGATCCTGAATTTTAAATCTTGTTCCAAATAAGGATAATTGAAGATACCATTGGTCAATTTCAAGAGCAAAGTCGTCAATTTGATAAAAATAAATGCCAAAAAAATATTTTAAAAATTTTAAAAATTGTTTCTGCCCACCGAAGATAAAATTATGTAAAATTGATAAATCTTTTATATTTTATTTTTTTTACCAAATTAATTTTTAGTATATGTTTGCATGATGATCATGTAATGGGTGGTTGTTTTTATTTTCATTAAATTAGTTTCTATTTTTCCAAATTCAAATATGGCAACAATTTTGATATTATTATTAAACCAATCTAATAAATCAAAAAATTCAAAATTAAAAACATTTCATATATTAAATATATCAATTACACATTAAAAGTCTAATAACTATCAATTACATGATAATCATCTAAAAATACCTGTTAATAACAAATACAACCATCTATTACATGATAACCATTGAAAAAAATCAACAAAAACAATCACCCATTACATGATCATCATCCAAACACATAATAAAAATTAATTTGGTAAAAAAAAATAAATGTGTAAAAAATTTATCAATTTTACATAATTTTATCTTTGGTGAGTAGAAATAATTTTTAAAAATTTTAAAATATTTTTTTGACATTTATTTTTATCAAATTAGTTTATGTTTTATCAAATTGACGATTTTGCTCTTGAAATTGAGCAATGGTATATTCAATTGTCCTTATTTGGAACAAGATTTAAAATTCAGAATTAATTTTGTCACTATTGAAAAGTTGAGAACCATAGTAACACAAGTCCTAAACTATAGAGATTGTTAGTATAATTCGCCCAAATTTTATTGTCGTTGCACGATGACATTTCACTATGACAGGACAGTGAAATTGCACTATTTTAAACAAAATGAAATCAAAGTTAAAATTGCAAAAGTAAGGCCAAGTTTGGCATGTGCCCAAAAAGTCAAAAAGTCAAAAAGTTATTCAAAAAGTTAAAAAGTTATCACTATTCACCAAAAGTCAAAAAGTACGGCTGCACAACTCCCAATCCTAATTTTCCCCTACACACTAATTTATACAATTTTTTCATAAAAAGTCAAAAAGTTAACCCAAACAACCATATTTTTTTTCCTCAACTTTTTAGACTAAAAATTCAAAAAGTGCACTTATTTAGGGCATCCCAAACAACCCCGACTGCAAAAACTTAGGTATCTAGTTTCAAATTTGGGGAAAAACAATTCAAAATTGAGAATACATTCTATTTAATTATTGAAAAATACATCAAAATGAACAAAAAAAATTATTTGTTTTCAAAAGGAAAGAAAATTTTCTATTTTAAAATATAGAAATTTCAAAAATCATGGATTAAAATTGCAAATATTGACGGTCAAAATATACCACCACCAAAACCCAATATTTTAATACTAATAACTAACTACCACCACCACCAATTAACACGTTATAGTGATGCTACGTAGCTTGAATCGTCCCTTCCCCGATTCCCCCGAATTTAAAACGACATCGTTTCGTCGTTTTGATTTTTTTTTTTTTTCAAAAACGCATAAGAAGAAAAATGAAAAAAGAAGAAGAAAGGAGGAGGAGGAGGAGGAAGAGGAGAGTAGTAGAGAGAGAGAGAGAAAAAAAAATCATCAACAACAACATCATGATCATCATCTTCAAATCTTCATCAACATCATCATCAACAACCATTCAACACATTTTCATCATCAATAACAACATCTTCATCTTCATCATCATCATCAACAACCATTCATCATCAACAACATCTTCATCAACATCACCATCATCATCATCAACACATTTTCAGAAAAAAAAGGGGCTGCGATCGATCGATTCGATCGGTGATGGCTGCGATCGATTTGAAAAAAAAATTGGAGGCGGAGGCGGCGGTGATCGGCGACGGCGATCGACCCTCTCTCTCTCTCCATTCCCTCTTCCCCTCTCTTCTGTTTCTCTTTCTCTCCCTCTTCCTCTTCTTCTCTCCCTCTCTCTTTCTCTCTCTCTGTTTCAGACATAAGGAGAAAAAAAAAAGAAATTGCCCAAAACGACGTCATTTTGGACAGTCGGGGGATTCGGGGGAGAAAAATTTGGGGGGAAAATCATTTTCTTAATACTAACCAACACCATCTTGTTTATCCGTTTCAACCTTGTGTTGCACCCCTACGTGCATACTCAAAAACAAAGTAATAAGTTAAACAAAAAAAAAAAGAAAAGAAAAGAAAAAAATAATAAACTCTATTAGCCAAACAAGAGCCTCTTGACTTTGCAGCAATGAAAAATATGCGCATGCGCGCGCACACACACATATACATATATATATATATTTCAGTTCCGCTAAGTACCTCGAATATTGACCCCCCCAAATGGCTTAAATGAGTTGGCATTGGTTGTTCTAGTCTCTGGTCAAGTTGCCCCAAACTTACATGAAACCCACACGTTTACAAAACAAAGAAAAAGGAGAGTGGAGAGAGAGGACCACAAATCATTTTTCTCTAAAGTCAAGCGACCTAGCAGAACTGGTTGAGCGACTGCCGCTGACCCCCAACTTGGTTGTTTACCGACGATAATGACAACCGCTACTGACCACCGACTTTGGTAGACCACCGTCCACCATTCTCCAATTCCTCTAGTTTCTTGAGAAAATTCGGCCTCGACCCACCAAGAACAAAGCTTAGTTTGTCAAGCAAATCTTAAACCCCACTCTTTCTTCTTCTTCTTCCTTTGTTCTTTTCTGAACCTAAATTCAGAATCAAAATCAAAATCAAAATCAAAACCCAAAATCGAAACCAAACCCAAAATCAAACCCATAGCCACAAATCTATTTCCTCTTCTTCGTTCTTCTTTTTTAAACCCAAAATCAAAACCAAACCAAAAACCGAACCCAAAGCCACAACCACAAATCAAAATCAAAATCCAAATCAGACAAAATCAAACAAAATCAAACTCAAATCTGTAGACACAGCTGTAGATTGTGGTTCCTCACTCTCCAGTGAGATCGAATTAGAATTTGCAAACTCTCACTTGTTCTCTCTCTACACTTCTCTCACAATATATGTGTGATTGTGCAATAGAAAACACTTTATGATTCTCTCCACCTTGTTTGCAAGAAATTTCCAAAATTAAATTCAGTACACGGAGATTTTCTCTTCTAATCTCCCTCTTATTTATTTCTTTCTTTATTTATTTTTTGCTAGTGGATCTAAATTTTTGGGGAATAAATGATGAAAATGTTAGAAGAATATTGCGAAAAGAAATTAAAGAAATTAAAATTTATGGATGATGAGAAAGGGATGAGCGAGAGGGTTTTGAAGAGTTGAAAGTGGTGTTTGGCAAGTTGGTTTGTGGCTAAAATAGCCACAAAAGACAAAATAGGCTATTTTAGCCACAACACACAAAACATCACATCCAACCCATAATCATTACACTCTTCTCTCACAAAAAAAGTCAAAGAAACCAAAAAGCAAAAAAGTCTTTCCCAAACTAAGTTTTTTAACCCAGGCTAAAATAGTCAAAAAAATCAAAAAATTAAAAAGTCAACCCACTTTTTAAAAATTATTGGGTTTGAGAAAGAGAGATAAAAAGAAAAGGAAGTGTGCATGAGAGAAGCTGTCAATATTTTCGTGTCATTCAGGGGATATATATATATAAATAATACAAACTTATACTTAAAGGAGGTAATACATTTTCTGAGCAAATGGATATATGTGCGTACATCTTGAGTTGTTATTACATTTTCAACCAATTATTGCCCTTGGATTTCAAATAAATACACAAGGATATATTACGGTTGTGTTTGGAGAAGCTCTCCAAACACATTTCTACCCCTTATTTGGAGTGTGTTGTTTGTTTATAATTTTTAAAAATTAATTTCACACTCACTTTTAAAAACTCTTTCTAAGGCGGAAAAATTTAAACTAATTGGTCGTCTTTCTAGATGTCTGGCTAGTTGACCGGAACAGTATTATTTTTTTTAAAATTACAATTGGCACATGGTATTTTTTTATATTTTAAATAAAAAAGGTTTTGGAATTTTTAAAATTTTTTTATGAGTTTTGAATAAAATTTTAAATTGTGTGTTTGGTTATAAGTTGTAAGTTTTTATATCAACTATCACGTGTCACATTAAAAATTCTCCACTCAATTCAAAATTCTTTTCAAAACTCATTAACCAAACAAATTTTTCACACTCAAATTATAATTCTAAAACTCACAAATTCAAAATACAACTCTATTATCAAATCATCTTTAAAATTTTTTACCAAACTCCACTTACATTTTCCCTTTCTTTTTGATAATGAAAACACTCACTAATTTTTCAACTATGTGAAATTTGTTTTTGTGTGCATAAAGTTATTGCAAATGTTTAATGTAAATATTAAAATTGTGTGAATAAAAAATGGAAAATTTGTGTGAGGCCAGTCTGTTTTACATTCAATTGACCAATAGACAAAGTTTAGCATATCCTCCCCCCTCAGCTTGCATTTGCACCATGAAATGCCAAACATTGCTGATGGGGACCGCCCATATGGGTTATTTCCATTCGATATATTTTAGGCATATTTTCGTCCCTATCCTCATAAAGTCAAAACGAATACAAGGGAATATCCGAGGACATTACTGTAATTTTAGTAGTCATAAGGGCCATTTTCATAATCAAACAAATAATTCCAACCAATCAATGTGTGAATCATGTAAGCTTCAAGCTTGCACAAACGCACGAGCTCAGGTGTGAGAGTGATCGACGACAAAAGTACACGTCACTCGTTGGCCTAGCAACATAGATAACGATTGGTTGTTATAGTTTTTGAGGTGATTATAATTTATTTTGATTTGAGAGATTGTATTAGGTTATTTGGTGTAATTTTTATTTATAATTTATTAGGTAGAAATAGTTTAAATAAATTAAAAAAATTGATTATTTAGGCCTCGTTTGGGAATAGATTAATTTAGTAATTTTTTGGTTATTTGGTTAAAATATGAGTTAAAAAAAAACTAATATGTTTGAGATGACTTTTTGAATTTTTACGAAAAGATGTGCAAAAAGTAGAGAGAAAAAAGAATCTTTGACTTTTTGGTATGAATTGTTGACTTTTTGACTTTTTTAATAATTTTTTGACTTTTTAGCTAAATTGGGTGGTTCCCAAACGAGGTCTGAAAAGTGGAAATAAAAATATTATTAAATTTTATTTTTTAATTATCAATTTTTAATTTTAAAAAAAAATTCACCAAACAGGCTACAGTTGGGTGCTGTAACAAAGAGTTCTTAGGCGACAGGCTTGTAATATCCACTCTCGCTCTCAATCATACTGGGAACTAAATAAATTGAGGAGATTGAGAATATGAGAGATTAAATAATATATATATATAATATTATGAATTTATATGTAAGATAATGAGTATGTAAGTGTACAATTTTAGTCTAATAAATCTATTCTTGTCTCAATAGGCCGGACAACATCTCTTCAATTCGATTTGAGATTGGAGAGAAACCAGTTCTAATTTATTATTATTGTTGTTATTATTTTATTCCTTTTACAATTTAGGAAGAAACACTATTCATGCTTGAAGAATTTTATTTTTTGTTTTTGGTTTTTAAAAAACACAAAAAATAATTTCATACTTTTTAAAAATGAGACATTTATTCATAAATTCTCTTTACTTATCTATGTTTCACTTAGTCTAAATTATTTTTTTATGTTCGAATAGGGAAATTTTATTTCCACACATTACTTCCTCTCTTTCCACACACTTAATGATTTTTTTTAATTACATTTTTGTCCCAAAATTAAATTACCAAAATATCCCTTTCCCAAAACCCTAACTCTAACTCTCTCAAACCATCAGTTTCCACTATCACCATCTATGGCCGTCGCCTCTCCCCTCTCCCCTCTTCCACTCTTCCCGTTGCCTCTTCCCCACCACTGCGACCCCCTTTTGCTTGAGAAAAAGATCGGTACACCACTGCGATCTCCCTCCGCTTTCATTGCCCACCATCATGATCTTCCTTCGCCTTCGTCTCTCCCCATTGCTGCCTCCACTTCCTGCCCCCTTCGTGACTGTGAGAGAGAGAAAGAGAGAGAGAGATAGATCGATCTCAAGGGGAGATGGTTGAAGTCGTGATGGTAGCACTGGTAGTAGCCCTACTTCGTGATTAAGAGAGAAAGAGGAAATCAGAGATCGATTTGGGCGATGGAGGTTGCAGAAGTGGCGTCGATGGGTGGAGGGAGGGGTGAGGGTAACGATTGGAAGTGAAAGGAAGGGGAAGAGGTACCGCCAGCAATAACAGTGGTGGTGGCTTGTTAAGGTTAGGGTTTGGAGGATGAAGATGGTAAGGGTATTTTTGGTATGGTAGGATGTGTATTGAGTGAAAGTTGATAATTTAAATTTAATTAGTGTGTGTATTGAGAAAATGTATGAAAAGAGAAGAAGTAGTGTGTGGAAATAGAATTTCCCGTTCGAATAAGCTCTATAAATGACATAGTTGCCAAAATATCTCTAATAATAATACGATAAAGCGCATATTAATGTTATATTGATAGTGTAATATTTCATAATATAAACATTCACATTGTCAAATTTATTTAATATGAATGTTCTTATCACTAATCTGGTAAGGACTCAAAGAATATTTATAAGGGTAAAATTTTTCATAAAATACTTTAAATATGATAATCAAGATTTGGTGGATCAAATATCCAAAATAATAGAATTTAATGGAATATAAAAATATCTTATAAACAAATTGAGATATAAGTACTCGAAAAGAATTTTCTAATAAATTTTCCTTAAAAAAACACCTTGTTTAGTTCCAATTTTTAGAATTTAATTTTTTGAAAATTAAGTTTTTTTTTTTTTTTTCATATTTTTTTGTTTTTAGTAAATTTTTTTAATATTTTAAGTAATTTTTTTTTTTAATTTTCAGATGCACCTAATCTTAGATATACCTAAAAAGTGAAATATTTATAAAAAAATATTTTTAAAAAATTAATAAATACACAAAAATACAAAAATATATTAAATTTGTTTATATATATATTTTTATATTTTTTGTATTTAATTATTTTTTTAAGAAAATCACAAATATTATACGTATTTATATTAAGTGTATATAAAAGGTAAAAAATTTACTTAAAAGAATAAAAAAAAATTACTAAAAATAAAAAAAATACAAAGAATAAAAAATTTAATTATTAAAAAATTAAATTTAAAAAATTAAAATCAAACAGAGTAAATTTTTTTTTTAAATTTAAAAAATTAATATTTTGTAAATATATATAGGGCGAATTACACTAACGGTCCCTATAGTTTGATCCTTGTGTCACTTTAGTCATTGACTTTTCAATTGTGACACATTTGATTTTGAATTTTGAATCTTGTTTCAAATAAGGACAATTGAATATGCCATTGCTCAATTTTAAGGGCAAAGTCGTTAATTTAATAAAATATCAACTAATTTGACAAAAATAAATGTCAATAAAATATTTTTGAATTTTTAAAATTTATTTCTACCTACTAAAGATAAAATTATGTAAAATTGATAAATTTTTTAAACATTTTTTTTACCAAATTAATTTTTATTATGTGTTTGGATGATAATCATATAATGGATGATGGTTTTTATTTTTATTAAATTAGTTTCTATTTTTTTCTAAAAGTCAAATATGTCAATAACTTTGATATCATTATTAAACCAAACTATTAAATTAAAAAATCCAAAACTAAAAATATTTCATATATTAATATATCGATTACACATTAAAAACTTAACAAACCACATATTACATGATCATCATCAATACATATAATAAAAATTAATTTGGTAAAATAAATAAATAAATAGATGTCTAAAAGATTTATCAATTTTGTATAATTTTATCTGTTAAAAATTATTTTAAAAAATTTAAAAATTAAAAAATATTTTTTTGACATTTATTTTTGTCAAATTAGTTGATATTATATCAAATTGATGACTTTACCCTTGAAATTGAGTAATGATATCTTCAATTGTCCTTATTTAAAATAAAATTTAAAATTCAAGATCTAATATGTCACAATTAAAAAGTTAAACATCAAAGTGACACGAGCCTAACTATATTCGTCCATATATATATATATATATATATTTTTCAATAGAGAGTACCCAACTGCTCCAGAGTTTGGACATCAACTACAGCAGCAAAACTCAACTAAACCCACAGACATCCTTCCAAAAAGCTCTCCTCCGTTCACTTCCCAACCACAATCAAACCCAAACCCAAACCCAAACTCAAACTCAATGGCCTAAGCGCGCTCTCTCTCTCTCTCTCTCTCTCTCTCTCTCTCAACAATGGCTTCGATCTCTGGTCTCTACTCTTCTTCATCCACATTCAAACCCGAGAATTTCACACCAAAGTCAACCTCCGTTTCTTCACCTTCAAGAGACTCGATTTCTTTCCCCAATCGATCGAAGCTCTTCGATCGAGCTTCAACTCTCTCTCCTCAGTCCGTAGCTCGAGACATCCCAGCGAGCTTGTCGAGTACCAACGATGGCTTGTCGAAGGAGAAGAAGAAAGGCTTGTTGAAAAATCCGAGAGAGTTATGGCGGAGATACGTTGACTGGCTCTATCAGCACAAGGAATTGGGGCTGTATTTGGATGTGAGTCGAATCGGATTCACGGACGAGTTCGTGGAGGAGATGGAGCCTAAGTTTCAGGCGGCTTTCAAAGCCATGGAAGAGCTTGAAAAGGGATCGATTGCGAATCCTGATGAGGGGCGAATGGTTGGGCATTATTGGCTTCGAAACCCTAAGCTTGCTCCGAAGTCGATCCTGAGGTTGCAGATTGAGAACACGCTTGAATCTGTGTGCAAGTTCGCCGACGATGTCGTCAGTGGTAAGGTCAGTTTTTTTCACTCAAATTGTGGATTTTTTTTGGGTAGAGAATTGATGAGACTGCTTAATTGAGTGTGTTTGTTGGAGCATATTTGTTATGTTGTAGGTCTATTGCAATTGATCAAAAGAGAGTGAGCCGTTTGAGGACTTTGGTTTTTAGCCAGGATAGAACTAGGAGAAGAATTATGTGAAGGATACCGCTTGTTTGAACAAAAATTATATATCTCACTCTTCTCCGACTTTTCATTCACGTTTTATTTTAAAAACATCTTCATCCAACACCAAATTACTTCCATAGTGTTTGATTTATTTTTATTTTTATTTTTGTGTGTATATATAACTTACATATCATATTATATATACATATTTGCTAGTGTATATGCTGAAAATTTTTAATTCAAATTTTGGCCCCTCCGGTAATGAAATCCTTGTTCCGTCGCTGTTTTTAGCCAAAATGCCACTACAAATTGTCACTTCACTCTGGCTACTTTTCTACACACCTTTTCGTAAAAAGCTAGAAAGTCAACTAAAATAGCCAATTCTCAAATGGGGATTGTAGTGCTTTTTGAAGAATTCGCAAGGTGTGAGTTCGTCGTTTCATTTGATTTTGTTTCATATGATCAATGCTTTTGCCTTGGAAGTAGACCCACTTGAAGAATTCAAGTGCCATGGAAAGATGAACACACAACCACCCATTTGCAAAATAAAGGAACACACAACCACTCTTTATTGATTAATGTAGAGGTTTTTTTTTTTTTTGAAGTGCATTAATGCAGAGCTTCAATAATGAAAAATTCCTCCAAGAATGACAGAAAGCCCTCAATAAAACATATTTTTAATACTCCAACACAATTGTATATCCATAATAGTAAAATTTTTAATGTTTATACTTGATGTACTGGAGAGGCATGGATTGGGAGTTGATTTAGCTAAATCTTGATTCAAGATGATTGTGCTGATTCCTTTCTATGCTTGTTGGAGGGGTTGGCAGAAACGACCGTCCCTTTCTACAATTTGTGACTTATGCTTTGGATGATGGAAACTCAAATTTGCATAACACTGCCCATTATTAGATATTTAGCTGTATAAGGAGTTCTATTATGAATCAGTGATATGCTTCCATGCTCTCAGGGTTTGTTGCATTTTCTTCTTGGTAAATTTAGGATCACTTGTTCGGCTTTGGAAACTTGAGATTTGTTGAACTTGGTGTAATTCTGTTGCTGTATGAAGATTATGGAGGACTTTATGCATTCATTCTAGTAGATGACCAATTCCTTTAAATCTTTACTTCTAGTTCTTCCATATTTGTACCATTCATTAATAATGTCCTCTGTCTCTCTGTCTCTCTCAATTATTTTTTTAGGGTGGCCTAGTTCCTCTCTAGTCCTTGATCCTTCTGCCATATGGGTGTGATTCATAGCATAAGTGCATGCTACTTAAGAACTCCAGGATGTTACAGTATTTTCTGCATTACATTGTTGGCAGAGCTTTAGATTTAGGGCCTTGTGTTGTATATATGATATTTGGTGTAAAACTGCAGATTAAGCCCCCATCCTCTCCGGAGGGTCGCTTTACCCATGTACTTTCTGTTGGAATTGGAGGTTCTGCCCTTGGACCACAGTTTGTTGCAGAGGCACTGGCTCCTGATAATCCGCCTCTCAAGGTATGTAACAATGTTGTAGTGGAACATTTATTTCTGATAATTTTTCTAGGTACTTAGTTGCACTAGTGTTGTCAGTATTTTATGATTCACGATATTTATTTTACGATTTGATACTTTTCAAAAGGAAATCGATATTATTATCAATACGTATCTTAAATTAATGTATCTTACGATACATATACGATACGCGATGCTATATATGATACGCGATACATAATGCGATAGGTATGTTACATAAATACTTAAATTTCTTTAGCAATTTTGAAAAAAAAAAATATTCAAATTATTTTATGTAATTTAATATTATCAAAAATTTCCATTAACTTATTAAAAAAAAGCTATTTTTGAGATGAGAATGGTACTTTTTAGTTTATTTCTCGACCTTTTTTATATATCTATTGTATGGTATTAAGGCCTCGTTTGGGAACATGCTTTTTTAGTAACTTTTTGGCTTTTTGACTAAAATGTGATGTAAAAAAAACTAGTATGTTTGTGATGACTTTTTGGCTTTTTACGAAAAGATGTGTAAAAAGTAGAGAGAAAATGAAATCTTTAACTTTTTAGTATGGGTTGTTGGCTTTTTAGTTTTTTTAGTGATTTTTTGACTTTTTGGCTAAAAAAGCCACTTGCCAAACGAGGCCTAAGAATCTTGTGTTATTAATTTATGCCTTGTGAAGATAATATGTATTGCTGCATGTATATATTTAATTTAAGGTACTTTGTTGTTGCAATTGACAGAATTATACATTGTTTAGTGTTTTATTCTCACAAGATAGTTGTTTTTTACAATTGTATTTATTTTTCTACCTATTTCTAAGGATATTAAAGTATCTTACGCTACACGATTCAGAAAAATTAAAAAACGATACATGATTCGTATCCCGATTTGACAACAATGATTTGCATACTTTTGTTCTTTTGGCAGATAAGGTTCATTGACAATACAGATCCAGCTGGCATTGATCATCAGATTGCTCAGCTTGGTCCTGAATTGGCTTCTACGCTTGTAATAGTGATATCAAAGGTCTGCTTGGAATCATTCTCTTTTTGTTGTTATTTTAGTTGTCACTAGTGATAGTATAAAGCAGTTGCTAATGTGTTGTTGGTTCCAATTCTACTCAGAGTGGAGGTACCCCGGAAACTAGAAATGGTTTATTGGAAGTACAGAAGGCTTTCCGTGAATCTGGCCTGGATTTTGCAAAACAGGTCTTGATCTCAGGTTCTTGTCTCTGCTTTTATTGTTTTCCCAGCTTTTTCAGAGTATTAGTACAATATACTCTTTTGTTTTGAACTTAGAGGCAAAGTTTTACAAGATATTGAAACTTGAGTTACCATCCAGGTGTAGAATAATTTTTCATATACTGATAGGGAATTTTATTTTGTACATGTGTAACTTTGGTTGCTACTTGTGAACTTCATGATTTCCCACTTTTAGCTGTCATAATTTTTGGGCCCAGCTGTCTAATATAGTCAGTCAAGTGTAATGGTACTTGGCTTTTTTCAGATGCTTTGGTTTAAATGGCTTAGAGTTATTTGATTGTAATATGTCATAATGGTAGATGATAGAAACAATTTTTCCTTTTGTCCACAAACTTTGGTGTTTAGAAGTATTGGAATGTTTATATTTATTATATATATACATAATGTGGAAGATCGGTCACCTAAGGTTGCCAGAGAGGGGGATATGAGAAGATGATACACTTAGCTGGCTGAAAGATCACCAGAAGTGGAAGAGGAGAGAATTAAGGCAATCTTGGACCAAGAGGGTGGTAGTAGAAGGTGCTTTTGAGCTTGTCAATGGAGAAGTGGAGTTGGCTTGTTATTTGTCATGACTCCAACCTGCTTCTAAAAGTTTGGGTCATAACCGGCCGGTAATCACTTGATTACCTTCAGCCTCAAACAAACATACAGAGTAATTATAGTAATGAGGTTGAAAGCGGAAGTATACAACAAAAGAATGAGTCCATTGAGCTATGCCAATATATGCAAAATGTTACCCAATCACATCATTTACATGCCCTTGCAAAAGAATATAGGTATCAAAGGAAATTTGTGCATAATGTTTACAAACCCAAGACCACATTAGCAAATCAAAATGAAGTCAAAGTATAATGTGAGTCAAAGACAAAACTCCATCTCGGAGACATGACTCGATTGGGTCTCAAAAAGAATAGCTCCCGAAGTTGACTCTTGGGGTGTGCTTCATGCTGCAGATTACCTACATGTGCATACATGAAATTGGGTGAGTGAAGCTCAATGAGTAATAATGTAGTAAAACAGTGTAAATAGATAATCATAAGATTCTCATAATATCCATTATCGTATAATCAGAACGGCCTTAGGCCCAATCATATATCAAAACGGACTTGGGCCCAACATTTATTAAAACGGCCAAGGGCCTAACATTTATCAAAACGGCCTCGGGCCCAACATATAACAAAATAACCTCGGGCCCAATCATATAATATTAATGAGGTTTCTCATTTCAAACAAATCACAATGTCGGCACCAATCATCGTTCATGGTTCGAGGTACACAATAAAAAACATATATGTATGATATTATTACTCACAGTGTGATCGATCTTGTGGCGTTTCTTCCGGCTCACGACCTACACCAAACATGTCACACACATATTCGATAAATAATTCATTCATCATATACACTTTTCGTTTAGTGATTCACAACCTCTGTTATTGAAATCTTACGATTCGCGATTCGATTCACAATTCAATTTGTATTTTTTGTAAAATCGATACGAATCTTTGAGTGAATCTATTTTGGAAGTGAATCTCTAGTGAATCGCACGATTCACAATCGATTCATGATTCGATTCACTTTTTACGATTCATGCAATTTTTGAAATTATTGTGTCCGACATATTTTCGACTTTTTTTTTCCCCATCTTTTTAGTGAAAATGACATAATATAACTTCTAATAGTGTTTAATACCACAGTAACCAACATATATACATGATTTGTTGTTATTTTAATGATCATGGAGTTTTTAATAGGATCCAATCAGATTCAGTTAAACCCAACATATTTTTAACCTTTTTTCTCATTTTTTTTTTTCTTTCAAAAAATCATAATATATCTTCTAAAGATGTTTAAGATTAAAGTTACACTATGAATTATCTATTGCTATTTTATTAAATTGAATATTACATGAATGAGATCAGTTATACCTTTTAAAACGTTTTAGGCTTTAAAATAAAATATTCTAAATAATTTTTTCTTATTATTTGCTCAATGTTACTTAGAAAAGTATATATGCTTATTGTCAAAATATCAATATCGTTGTTAATTATTGTTACGTTAGAAATTAATAATTTGTCTATTTGGTTATTATTTTTATTAAGAATGGTTGATAAAAAATTATTTAAAAAAGAAAAAAAGATAAGATGATGATCATACATAGGAACCTTTGTTAACTGCTTACCTATTAAACTACGTAATTATCATTTAAAATAACATTTTTGTTGATTTAGGTCTAAATATTTTTTATTCATAAGATATATTTAACATCTAAATGTGCAAATATATGTTTTTAAGTAATTTAGAAAAAGTGACCGAATCTTTACGATTCACGATTCAATTCGATTTGTGATTCGGTACGAGACCATTTCGATTCACGATACGAATCTCGATTTGACAACTATGTTCACAACCCTTTTCAATGGTTTCTAATCATCATTTCACTCTAAGTTACACGAACTCGGGTACGAGTATCCGGTACGGGTGCGTATCTAGGGGTCGGACGCTTTAAAATTAAAAATTAAGGATACGTGGATATGTATCCAAATTTGGATACGGGTACGGGGATACGTTAAATAGTTTTAAATATATATATATATATATTTATTATAACACAGATACGGGACACGACAATTTCTAAAAAAATGGGAATACGGACACGATAGGGACACAGCAAATTTTTATTTTTTTTTTATAAATATTTTTATTTTAATATACATTCATTATTTTATTTATTTATTCTATTTTTTTAAATAATTTGTTTGAATTAATTTTTTATTTTATTTTACATACATGTATTTATTTTTTTATTAATATATATAAATATATATTATCTTATAAATATATAATAATTATTATGTAATATATAATAATAGTTATTATTATTTATTATTTATTATCCAGTTTTGTTAACTATTATTATTATTATATATAAACTATTATTATTATTATAGATAGATAGATATATATAAACTATTATTATTATTATAGATAGATCGATAGGTACGAATAGATACACAGAGGGAGATAAGGTCGATAGATACACAGAGGGAGATGAGATCGAGATAAGAAAAGCGAAGAGTCGAAGCCATCGATACGGGTTAGAGGGAGATCGAGATCCAGATCCAGATCGAGAGACGAAAGGAGAGGAAGAGAGATCGACAGATCGAGAGAGGAGAGAGAACACAGAGAAGGAGATCGCGAGAAGACAGAGCAGGAGATGGAGTCGAAGCAACGACCGATGTCTTCGTCGTTTCAACAGGCGACCAGGTTCTCTCTTTCTCTCTCTCTTTCATTTCTTTTGATTTCTGTGAAGAGCCGTGTCCGATTGAGAACACGCGAATCCGACACAGATCCCACACCCGTACCCGTGTCGTGTCGTGTCGTGTCGACACGGGTACTTTGCCCCAAAGTGACGAGTCCATGTAACACAGATTTCACTCCCAAAAGGATTTAAATAAGGTTGGTAATGCATTTCGGAGGTCGGGAGCATCAACACAAAAAAATAAATTTTTGTCCCCTTGCCTGGCTACACGTGTGGCCAACCCAACCACTCGAGTGGTCTGGCTCTGCTTGTGCGGAAGCTCGAGCCGCTCGAGCGCACAGTGCAACCCATTTTTGGTTCAAGGTATGGGCCACTTGTGCGGAGCCCGTGGCGGCACGAGCAGTCTGGGCACATCCAGACAGTCCGAAAATGGCACAAAAATGCAAACTTTTCAAACTCATTTCCAAGCCCAAATTAAAGCAAAACTCACTCAAAACATGATATATAAGCATGATTTAGGTATAATTCCACATTACATAATCAATCTTGCCTTACCATTAGATTCATGGTCTCATCTTTTCACAAATTCATGATTTACAAACACAAGTTCCAAAATACGTATACACATGAATGATCTTCCCTCAAATCTTGTTTGTATGAACCATCTAGGGTTTGTTTCATGGATCAATCACATGAATGAACTCAAATCAAACAAAGATAAAGAGATTAGGGTTCAATTTCATGCATTAAGCTCTAGTCATTACATTGCTCAAAACCCTAGCTCAAAACTCCCAATTTCTTCTTGATTCCATGGCAAGGATGAGTTAGAGACACAGATTATAAGTAAATTTCCACACCTTAGCTTAAATCTATGGTTTGCCCCTTGATTCTCTTGCAATTCCTAGCTCTTCCTCTTCTTCTCTCTCTAACTCACTCTCTAGAGCTCTCAACAAAAATGAAGAACACAAGAGAACCAACACATATATGACTTAACCCTTAAATTTCCAATTTAATCATTACGAATCGTAATTTTTCAAAATTTTACCGTAAGCTCTATAAATCATGCTAATTACAGATATGAAGTCGGTTTTTGTTTATCGTGCCTCTAAGGCTTTCAATTTCAGTTCAAAGTTGTAATTGCAACAGATATTCCTACGTTCAATAGATATTATTCCAAATTCACATAATTCACATATTCAAACTTGCAAATTCATATCAAACACATAATCACATGTATAATTAAATAGCGTACGGGTTGGGTTATCACATTATTGCATGCATGGGGAAGGTCCCCTTTTATAAGAGGGTAGAACCATGGAGGCCAACTCACCCCTAGACAAGTGGCTCATTCCCAGTTTGACAATCCGGTGGTTTCCAAATTCCAACTACCCAATGAACCCATGATCAAACCTTTGGGAAATGTATCATGCGGATTGTAGTGGGTAGGTATGATAAACCTTAGAGATCGTATCGTAATGTTGTAGAGATAGGTGTGATACGTACTTTGAGATATCATAGTCTTGGTCAAAGCCTCTCTCTCTCTCTCTCTCTCTCTAAGATTGGTCAAGGTGAGGTTACCCAAATAGGGTGGGCTGAGCGACCTTGATGATCCCTTGTTTGTAGCATCTGAACCTCAAATCCTCTAGTGATCCTACGCGGAGATCCTAGGTCATACTTCCAATCTAGGTTATTCTGGCATCATTATCTTGAATCAAGTATGAGCTGAGAGAGTTTGCTCATGATGGATCTCTCATAGACCATCTGTTCGATCAGTGTATGCCAAGCGGGGGACCGAGTGATCTCTTGATTGATATTTGGAGGTCGATTGACGAAGTTTAATAGTCGCTTGATCTATTAGTAAATTATTCAAGCGGGGACTCCTTAGCCAAGCCAAGGGGTGTTGCAAGAAGACAATAAACGCGCCTTCCAAGCTTGATGGTTTGTCCCAAGTGGTGGACATGTGGAAGTATATTATTGGCCTATGCGTCGCCTCACAAGTCCAACACATGGCACCGCCATTTAACCCACGTGGAGATGATGTGACATTGTCATGTAATGGAGATAACACTTGTACGTGCACAGTTACATGCATGACTTTCTTTAGTGTTCATGGAGCCTTGAGGTTTGTTTAAGGTGTGTAGCTTCAATATAGTTGATTGTCGCTGTATAAATGTCATACTGTGTAAAGTTGAAATTTCTGGCAGACGGCACAATTATCAGAGGACCTGTTGATTAGTTCACCCCTCATAAAGTGTTTCTCATCTTCAATAATTTTCTTATCATAATTAACTGAAGATTGAAGTGTTTCTTCCAAATGCAGATACTAAGTTTTTTCTTATTCTTTATTTTTATTTTCCAATTCCCATTGCAGAATGTGACTTGTTTCTTCATGCATTTGTGTGCAGGGTGTTGCTATTACACAAGAGAATTCTTTATTAGACAACACTGCAAGAATTGAGGGTTGGGTAGCTAGATTTCCAATGTTTGACTGGGTGGGTGGTAGAACTTCTGAAATGTCTGCAGTTGGTCTGCTTCCTGCAGCGCTTCAGGTCAGTTATCTCTATTTTCAGAATTCAGTGTGTCATTTTTTCCATTATTCAGTAATTTATAACAAATGCTTATTTCAGGGAATTGACATTAAAGAAATGCTTGCTGGTGCATCATTGATGGATGAGGCAAATAGGACCACTGTGGTAAAGATTTGTTATTCATTTTCTCCTCTTATATTACTATAAAACATTGTTGTCTTGTGATAGTATTGTAAGAGAAGCTATTTGGGCCCACTAAATTAATTAGGCCCAATAGTCCAAGGTTGGTGGGCCCGGATTTATCGCCATAAAACGGGCTGAATTGCTCTAAACCGCGAAAGGGTTCGGATCCACGAACTTAGAGACTTACTCGGGTCCGGACTCGAAAGGGGTTTGAGTAAGCCTAGAGATCCAAGGCACTCGGACTCGAAGAGGTTCGGATCCACGAACCTAGAGATCCGAAGCACTTGGCTTCGAACGGATTCAGACGTAATCTAGAAGCCGCTCCGTTAATGAGTCCCAGAACACTTGCGGGCTCGGAGCTTTTCGGGATCTACGCACCAGAACCATAGGCGTAATGGAGTTCGAACAAAGGACCCGATCCCGAGGACGGTGAGTGGAGATAAATTCACTCTTCGGTTAAACTAGCCTATACCCGGGTCGAGGTGGCACGACTCCGGGGGGTCCATGAGACTCGGCAATATTTTGCGACAGGACGTCCTCTGGGACTACCCCTGACCCTTTGGGATGATTGGGGATCATTGGTTAAGTGTGGCTAAGAAGAAGGGTTCGCCGAGAGGTTGATCTCCTCTTCGGGGTTTTCCTCATCCTCGGAGAGGTCACCTCCTCGGACAAGGTGGTTAGAGAGAATATTCCCCATGTGCCTTGCACATGGGCTCCATCCTACATCATGAGGTGCCTATATATAGCACCCACCCATAGCTTTACAAGGGATGGATTTTGGAGATTTAACTCTTGGGAAAGAACTAATTTCCCATGTCCATTATCAACCTTGAGAGTGAAAGTGGGAGATCCATGGGAGAGCCTTGCCATTATTCTCTCTCTAGCCATTTTGCCTTATTCTTCACCCAATCTCTTATCTCCATCATCTCCTTTGTTTTGTGTTCCTAAGTTGAGATTATTAAAGAATCTAAGCCTCATCATCTTCTAGAGAATTCGAAGTTGTTCTTCATGGATCTTCGAATTTTCTAACTACTTTCTTGAACCCTTTCATACAAGTATTTTTTTCATTTGAGTTACTGACTGAAGGCTTTTCTACAAATGTGAGAAAGGCATTTTCATGTTCTTTGCTTTCTTCATCTTCTCATTCTTGTCCTCCATATTTCTTTTTCTGGCCTTGCAAAGGGTTGTCCATCTCTTTTTGGCTATACAAAGGTATTGTTATATGTCGAGGACCTAAGGCATGTCTCCTACCAGTGTTGTGTACCTTTTGTGAGATCTAATGAAATTGGAGATAAAAATTGGCTGGTTCTGTTCTTAATTATGAATGATTAATTAAGTCGGTTTGGAATTGCTCAAGAAAGCTGTTAAATTAGACCATTACAAGAAAGCTGTTCAATCAGACCATTGCAAAAATTACACAACCCAACGAATCTTTCACTGCACTATAATTCTTGTTTTTCCAGTTTATCAATTTTCCTCCAGATGTTGTTCTGAATTCAGTTGTTTCCCAAGCAGTACTTGGCATTCTTTTTTGGTTTTGCTTTGTGCAATTCATCAATTGGAATGTTTGTTATGCTGCTTTAATGTCTAAGGAGTATCTCATCCACTTTTTGATAAACTGATAAGAGCTGTAGCCACCAGAGAGCGATCAATCGATAGAACTGCATGTTTAATTTAGTTGGATTGCCAACTACTTCAGTACTTTTTTTTGCAGGAAATACTTAAACACTATGTTTAGAGGACATATCTCTTGAATTGATTTTCTAATGCCTTCTAAGATAATTGAAACGATAATGTTAGGATAACCATCTTTTCTTACCATAATTTTTGAACTACCTTATGTGTCAACACTATATTGTTTTAATGAGTCTCGCCACTTGTGCTTGTTACCAATGCAGTTTTGGCACATGAGATGGTAACAAAACATGGTAAGAAAATGTGGTCATTATAGCATTATTGTAATTGAAATAGGATAGTGGAATACATTTTTCATTTCTACTTTCCGTGTGAACATGATGTGAGATTGCATAATTGACTGAAAAGTAGGAATAAGGAATTATGAGAAAGAATATCAAAATTTCGTTTTTGGATTTTATTTAATTAATTTGTTTCTAAATTTTTTTTTTTTTTTTTTAAGGTGAGGAATAACCCTGCAGCATTGCTAGCTTTATGCTGGTATTGGGCTTCTGATGGAGTAGGATCCAAGGTATTGCTTCAATTTGTCTTTTTATCTGCCTTCTGTCTATGTTATGTTGCATTTTCGCTCCTAAGCTTGTTTGGTTTGGATTTTCAAGATTCACTTTTCAGAAAATTGAAATTTTTTGTTTTACTTATTATTATTATTATTATTATTATTTTTTACTGAATTTTTTTAATATTCTAAGTAATATTTTTAATTTTTAGGTACTTCTAACATAAATACACTTAAAAAGTATAATATTTGTGAAAAAAATCTTTAGAAAATTCACTAAATACCAAAAAAAAAAAAACGAGAATTCAGTATATTTTTCGTATTCTCGTGTATTTATTGATTTTTTTAACATATTTTTTTACAAATATTTTCCTTTTTGGATACATCCAAGGTATATCCAAAAAAGTACAAAAAATTGCTTAAAATTTTGACAACATTCACTAAAAACAAAAAAACACGAAAAACAAAAACTCAATTTTCAGAAAATTGAAACCAAACACACTAATGTTTTGGTTTTTTTGAATTTGCACAGGATATGGTTGTTCTTCCTTACAAGGACAGCCTATTATTATTTAGTAGGTATTTACAGCAGCTGGTCATGGAATCAATTGGGAAGGAGTTTGATCTGGATGGTAATCGGGTATGTTCTACCATCTCATGTCAACCCTTTTTGTTTGTATGGCATGCTTGAAATTTGAATGAGGATAAGATTTGATGACTCATAATGTCATTATTTATTTAACTGGCATTAGATTTGTTTACATTGAAGCATTGCCATGTATCTGGTGAGAACTAAAAAAGTGTGAATGTCTGACTAAGGTTATTTATTGTAGAACGGCCATTTCCGCCCTAGCATTATAGTTTCAACTTGGCAGTGGTTCAGGAAACAGCCAAATGGAGTCATAATGTTGTTTGAGGAAATATTATTCCTTTGATCTATTCTTTGGAGGCATCTTAAATATATTTTGGTTTTTAGGATGGACTTTCTAACTTTTTAGTATTGCTATTACCACATCTGGCTAACTAGGTGAGATGCATAAATTTTATTACAAGTGTTCTAGCTACTTTGGGCTTCATGTCATTTTCTTTGCTCTGACTATATCTTGATATCTCTTACTAAACCAAATTTGTCTTGTAATAGTTTTTTTCTTGAATTTTTTCCTTACTGGAAAGTAGAAGTTGAAGATTTAGTATCTATTAGAAATCTGGTTTCTTACCCACATACCTTTTCTCATATTCATTCAATTAGAAATTGGACTGCTGGCTATCAATTACCCAAGTGTTAAAACAGCATTTGATCCTTGATTTTCAATGTGTGGACATTTTGATGTAGAAGGATTCGTGCATCTTCATCCATTCACCCACTTCTATTGCTTAGATATACTGATTTAAGTCACTATTATCCTTTGGTAATCATAGTAGAAGAAACTTTGGTGTTTTTCCTTTGGCTTTTAAATTTTAAGTTTTTGATGAGTTGTTAAACCTTTCTTGTCCTAAGTGGAAGCACGCTTTTAATAAAGATGTTTCAGGCCCTCTTTTCACAGTGGTGACGTTGACTTCTTGATCACTTATGCTAGTCCTTACCTCCCCTATTTTACCTCAGCAGGTGAATCAGGGACTTACCGTCTATGGAAACAAAGGGAGCACAGATCAGCATGCGTGAGTTTTTGTTATCGTGTAATACTTTTTCATATGTCTGCAGCAGATTTAGACCATGATTAAGCGTTCCATGTCCTTTTCTACAGCTACATCCAACAACTGAGGGAGGGTGTGCACAACTTCTTTGCAACATTCATTGAAGTGCTTCGTGATAGACCCCCTGGCCATGATTGGGAGCTTGAACCAGGGGTCACATGTGGTGACTACCTCTTTGGAATGCTACAGGTTCGTTTTTGATATCCATTTTCTAGTGTGATATATGAAGATTGGATATGTGCTCTATGTAAATCAGTATATGCAATGTGATTCATGGCAACAAGTGCAGATAATGGCTAAAGTGACCACATTTATAATCTTTGATGATACATTATTTGAGAAGGGGAAAAGCTAAAGTCTGACTTTCTGACTAAAGGCTTCACGTTTCATTAATTTTTAGGGTGACTTGTGAAACCTCTTTTGAGGCTCTGAATATAATCTTGACTACCCTCTAGGATTCTGATGCAAGACTGACCTCCCTAATCCCTATAGGTTTTATATTGACTGAATCATTTCCCTTTGAACTTTGGATGTGATGACAGGTCATTAGCTACTGATTAGCCCCTAGAGGTGTTAATGAGCTTTGTGATGAATATTCAATCTTTATCTGTTTATATCCACGATGAGTTATGAAGTATAAACTTGAACCATTGGTCATTAAGCACCCTAAATGTCTGATTTATGCATAACAGTGAGAACCTTACATCCCATTGGTTGTTACTTGTTAGGCATACTATAAAATGTCTGCTGCATGCACAACAGTGCGAACCTGCCATTCCATAGGTTAAATACAGTGGACTTTTGATGCATGCGTATTGAAGAGAACCGACCGCTAGATGCTCCTCCTATGGATAATTTCTGTAGTATAATATTATCTTGTTTTATAAATGTGAATTTTTTTATTTGGAAACTGACTTCTTTTTTTAAAGAAAAGTTATAGTTCTGTTAGTTATAATATTGAACTGGCTTACTATTGATTCTGGACCTTGACTTACATTCTTTTGCTTTTCTTCTTGTCCTTAAAATATTTTCAACTGGAACCAATCTACACTGGCTGCTTCATTCAGTGCTCTTTGCACATAATTGGATTAACTTTATCATTCAATAATTAGTAATAGATTAGTTTGTTTTTCTCTGAATTCTTCTACGCAAAACTGGTTTTGAATTTTTGCAGGGAACAAGGTCTGCTCTGTATGCCAATGACCGCGAGTCCATTACAGTTACTGTGCAAGACGTGACACCTAGATCTGTTGGGGCACTAGTAGCACTGTATGAGCGAGCGGTTGGGATTTATGCCTCGCTGGTCAACATTAATGCTTACCATCAACCTGGTAAATAACTGTTTCCTTTTGCTGTCCCCTAGAAATTTAGCTCTGGAACTGCAGACAAAATTTCCAGAGGAATCACGCCTTTGCACCAAGCTATGTTTCGAAAAAATTACTTGTGCATATGGAACACCTTGTTTTGGGTGATTTTTTTCTCCCACTCTATTATTCCTGTATTCATGATATTTTAATAATTTTATTTTTATCTCAGGCGTGGAAGCTGGGAAAAAGGCAGCAGGAGAAGTACTAGCTCTCCAGAAGCGGGTTCTTCAAGTACTCAATGAGGCCAGGTATGCCGTCAATGATGCAAAATTGTGACAATCCTGGATGTCTTATGCATTTGTTTTGAAATGGAAAAGGCCTTCGAAAAAATCATGTTTTTATTTTATTTATTTTTTATATCATAGATATCATAAATGCAAATTTATGGTTGAAGGGTACCCATCGAGTGTGCGATGGCATTTTTGTGGTAGCTTCTTAGGTAACAGCTATTGATTATGACACGTGTTTGTCTCTTCTGATTTTGATCAAGAATAATTCCCTTTTTACTGTTGCATTTCTTTCTTTCATGATTCCTAGTCGCAATGAACATATACTTACAGACTTTGTTTCTTTATCTCAAAAGTGCTGCACATGTATAACATTGCAGATATGTATATGATATATGGAATTTTTTCTCTACTTCTTGTCTTCCAACTAACACCCACGAGCTCACACTTGAACTGGACCTTAAAAGCCTGCTTAGATACTGTTAAAAGAACAATCCTTACTGCAGTGCATGTAGTCTGAAAACTTTTATCCCGGCAATTTGATCCATATATGGTCTAGTGCTCTCTATATTAGCAATGCATAAATTTTGAAAACTGAATAATTAAAAATGGCCCAGCTTTGGTGAATGCAATTCCCTTGCAGTGTTCTCATTTTTTTGCTTTTTTGGAACACTGATGACTAGTTTTATGCTTTTACATTTCTTTCCCAGCTGTAAAGAGCCCGTTGAACCATTAACACTCGATGAAGTAGCCGAACGTTGCCATGCTCCCGAAGATGTACGTACCCATCTTTTCTCTAACAACTGTGTATGATTGTATTTATCATCTTATATGACAAATATTTTGCTAATACTGTGTGACATGGCAGATTGAGATGATTTACAAGATTATTGCGCACATGGCTGCCAATGACAGAGCGCTGATTGCCGAAGGCAGCTGTGGTTCACCACGTAGCATCAAAGTTTTCCTTTTGGAGTGTATTGTGGATGAAATATAGGCATGAGTTGCGCCTGCAGAACCACGTTTTGTAAGTTATTCCTCGTGTTTTTGATTTTTCACATAAAAAAGGCTTCCAGTCAACTGGTTTGAAAGTCTGCTTTGGATCTTTTGTTAGTATTGAGAATAATTGATTGGAATTATCTGGAACAAAAATCTTGTTTTGAGTTCTGTTTCTCCACACTTTCACTGTCATGCTATATGTTATAGCTTATGCTTAGTCTCAACTACAAGAAATTCATTTGAAGGGACTGAATAAATTTGTAGCTCATGTTGCGTCGGAGAGCTGTGTGATTTCTTCAAGCATGCACATCAATTGCGAAGCCCATTATTGCGCTTTTGGTATTGTTGTCGTTTTCTGTATTTTTCTGTTTTCTGAAACGGGAAAAACAAAAAAATTGATACTGAAAACCTTTGCCATTTCTGAAATTGTATTTGGGATTTGTATGGTTGGCTAAAGAACTTGTTTTTGTTGAAATATTTTCGAATATTCAATGCTGTTGAGGTTTGCAAAACTTTCTATTTTCTGTTTATTTTCTTGTCTTTATGAAGTATTGCCCCACATTAAAAAGGAGGAGAAAAGTAAGATATTAATAAATGCAGTCAAGAAAAGTTTTCTTAATTTAAAACGAACCAAGTTCTTGGTTCGTCATTAAGGAATTGGGATCCTCTAGAGTGATTTTTCCCTAAAGTTTCCTAGAGTGCTACATTGTGTGGTTGAGATTTACTGGCAAGTCACATCAATTTTTCTGATGTGACTTACCAGTAAATCTCAACCACACAATGTAGTACTCTAGAAAACTTTAGGAAAATTTCACTCTAGAGGATCCTTGCTCGTGATTAAGGACATTGTGAATCATCAGATGGAGAGCAGTTTTTTTATTCGTTCTTTTATCTATTCATCAATGCAAAACACAGATTGACATACAAGAAGTTGGACTTCATTGGATCGTCCAAGCGTCTTGGGCCACTACGAAAAAATACCATCAGGTTTCAAAATACTAAAAAAATTCACTCAATTGGCCAGGTCTATTAGTGTATATTTTCAGAGTGGGAGCAAATAACATACTTTAGGATAATGACATTTTTTAAGAAACACAAATTATTTTTTAAAATTTTGAAAATTATTTTCATTCAAAAATAAAAACGATTGATGTTTTTAAATTTTCTATCATTTTATTTTTGAAAATATAAAATTAAGAAAAAAAAAATATTTAAAATCATACCAAACAGGGCAATGGCACTTTGGGATTCCTTTGGTTTCATTTTAGAATAATGGTTTGAGTGTGAAATTGTGTTTTGAGTTTTGAGTTTTTGAATCATGATTTCAAAATAGAAAATTTGTTTGATTATGAGTTTTGAAAATAGTTGTGGCATGATTTGTAATTTTTTTTTTTTTTTTTTGATTGATTGATATATAGAATGTACGAAAATGTGAGAGGAGAGAGAGAGAGAGAATGATTGATTGATTAATTAATAATAATTATAAAAAAAAGAAGAGAAGATAAGAGTTTTGAAAGTAATTTTAGTTGTATTTTAAAGATATGTTTGGTTAATATGTTTTATTCAAATCATGATTTAAAAACAAAATTATGATTTGAAAATTATTCCAAATGCTACCAAGGATACCGAAATTTTATTTTGATTCGGCCATAAATTAAAATGCTATGGTAGAGATTTCAAAAAAGTATCAAATATTTTACATAGTAGTCACGTGGGTATAGAACTAATATCATATGAGAGCATTGTGTAAAACATTTGATAATTTTTTAAAAAAATTTAGCATTTTTGTAAATTAAAATCTAATGTGACCAAGTGGTGATAATTGTGTCACCTAGACAGATGTAAGCGGTTGGTAAGAGTTCAATCAATGATTTTTGAAAAATATCATATATTATATTAGAAATTTTAAAATAACTTAAAATTATAGGAATTCACACTCCCAAATTTTTTGCAGATAATTTCAAAATTATATAGAGTAGCCCCTCTAATTTTTTAAACTATAGAATAATCCCCCAAAAATATAATTCTGGATCCATCCCCGAGTTCAATCATATTGTAGTTCTCCACCTCCACGTACCTTTACATGTAGGTGTTAGCTAAGGTGGCCCAAGGTTGCAAACAACTGGAGTTTAGTCAAGTAATTGATTGCTTAAGATTGATTGATTTATTTAATGAATTTTAAAATGTATTAATATTTGAATTGTATAAGATTGATTTGATTTGTTAATGAGTTGTAAAATCTATCTATATATATATACTATTATTAAGTGAAGGCCTAAATTGGTTTAGTGAAACTTTCTTCTCCTCACGTTACATGACAACTTTATTTATGCTAAAATAAAAAATTATTATATACAGTGTAAGCAAATTTTGAATCCAAAACCTTAGGTTTCATTAAAAACACATTTATTACTTAAGTGACATACATATTACAATATTAAATTTTTTATTATTTATTTTTATTATTAATTATCTGAATTGCACACGTGTTTAAATTAAACTTATTTATTTCTCTAATTGATCTCAAACAAGGGTCATCATTTGACAAGGCTTGCTGGGCTTTTACCCAACTTAAGCCCTTTGACAAAAATAAAAAAAGAGATTAAAAAAAAAGAGGTCCAAAATATCAAACCCATCTAAGACAAGTTGTTGTGTAAAAAGTTTTCAGCCCTGGTTCAGTCCAAACTATTAGAAAAAAGTTCTTTGGCTTAACCCTCGTGTAGGCTTCGGCACTATTTTTGTGGCCCAGCTGACTTGATATTAATCTCAAACAAGATTTAATTAAGTTGATATTAAGTCGAGTTCAAGGAAATTTTATTTATTTTATAATATATATAAGTTTGTCTAGTTAAGTAGTAACTTGTTTAAATTATATTAAAAATTTAACAATTTTAAATTACATTTATATTTAACTTATTTATAAAAATAAATCAATCTCAAATAATTTTTAACAAAACACAAGTCAAATTTAAATAATTTGCAGCCTTTAAATAGGATAATATATGCTTTACAAAATTGATTCAGCCTTTTTTAATGCAGTTGGGTCAATGGTCACTTTCCC